>JADHZB010001826.1:0-26807 GCA_015657535.1 Nephromyces sp. MM_2019
TACACAAACTTATTCAGTATGTATTTTTAGTTTAATTTATATATTTGAAAATATTTATATTAATATTTTTTTGTTTATATTTAATTAGAGCTATTATATTATATGGAAGAGATAACCTGGAAGATATATGTTCATACTTAGGTAGTAAATCTACTAAGGATATAAAGAGATATTTGGATATATTTTATGAGCGATATAATCAAATTGAAGGAGTTAGTAATTATTTCATAAATCATTATTTCATATACACGTTTATTAGTATATATTAATTTTCTTTATATATTTGAAATTATTTTTTAAAATATTGAATTCTATATGTTTGATTAATGAAAACCCTTATAATATTCTTAAATTATCTATAATTTGAAGAAATAAAATAAAGGTTGATTATATACTTCAACTTTTATAAATATTTTATCATATATATATATATATATTCTATATTGAATACTTATATATAATTTAATATTCTTTGTTACCTTATCACACTTGAATTAGGGTGAAAGGATGATGGGGAAAATCCGCAAAGCCGATTCCGAGAGATCAGCTGTGATGAGACAAAATGAAGCTATATTAAACATTGTAAATTATAATATATATAAAATTTAGAATTCTTTATATTAATATCTTATATTAATTTTTCTACAGTCTTATTACTTGATTTCTAATATTTGATCGTTAATATAGGTTGAGAAACAAATTTCTCAAGGTATAACAAAACCACAAGAATTGAAGCTTCCTGAAGGTTTAGCACGTGGCTTTGATTTCACAATTGACCAAGATAAAGTTTTATTATGGGCTTTATATGAACATGGATCTAATGCTTATGAAAGAATACACGTTGCGGTGCTTAATAGAAATCTTTTGATTGTTTTCTATATGATTAAATCAATTTTATATTTACCTATAATTTTACAGACAAGATATTATTGGTACCCACTGAGAGGATTTTTTGCTATGGCCACTAAAAGCATCAAGTCTATTGAGGATAGATGTCAACAAATTGTCGTAGCAGTTGAACATGAGTGGTCTCAACAACAAGTAAATTCATTATTGCAATTATAACTGAATCTAAAAGAAAAGATTCAATTACATTTGATATTAATTGTATAATTTTATCTATTTTATTAAATCCAGTCGAAAAAATCAAGTCAATCCAAGGTTGTCAAAGTCGGTGAACCTCGTACAAGAAATAGTAAATTGAATCAATTATCGAATCAGAGTACTGAAGAACATACCAATGATGATAATATGAATGGTAACCAGAGTTCCCAATCTGAAGTTACATCTACATCAGATAATACTAAATCCAAAATAGAAAAATCGCAGTTAACTATTAAGAGTAGTAGCTCAAAAAGAAGGAGGTTATAGTAACACTTATCCTTCAAGTAAAACAACACAATCTTCTACCATTTATTTTGAGCATTTTTAATTTCAATTTATCTTAGATTTACTAAGATTAAGCTTCCTCAAGCAAAGTTATTAATATTAACACTCTTTGACCAAATTTTTGTTACAGAGCATAATATTATCTTTGCTAATTCCTATACTTTAAAACTTCTTTAACACACCGATCAAATTAAATTATTATAAGCTATTTGATTTCTAAGAGTTTATATGTTGAGAACTATCAAGCTTATTTAATTTTGCAAATGTATTAAAATTTATCGTTTATCCAACTTATGATGATCAGATTTTGTTTTCAAATAGATATATAACTTTTACTCACCAAGTATTTTGTTATTTAAATGAATTTTTTATTCAATTTCATCAGAATTAGATTCAGAATTTTCTTCTTTATTCCATTCTTCATCAACAACTTGATTTATTAAATCTTGAGCAAGAGAATTTTCTAGAATTATAAAATTTCAGAATCATTTCTATTATATTGAATCCTAAATTACCATAATGTATTCTTTCACGAAATTCCAATAATAGGAATAAAATTAAAGCCCATACTTTAAAGTTAAGGATGTTTCGAATTTATATATTAATATCAATGACTCACAAAATATAGTCAAATAAGCAGAAAATGAATCCCATCGTAATTGCGAAGGTAGATAAAAGTACGAAAGAGGATCTTTTAATATTGTATAAAATTTACTTTTCAAATTAAAAGCTCTTTTTTCTTTACCTAGAGTTCCCCAAGTAGAGCCCGAGATATATAAAATCTATGTTAAGTTTGTTAAAATTTGTTATTTCATCTTATGATGCCTTCACCTGAATTATCAAAGAAGTCAAAGGCCAAGAGCAAACAAAACAAGCTAAGAGTTTTAAAATTTGTCTTTTAAAATGTGTAATTATCAGCACTCCTAAAAAATAAGCGTTACTCACACTGCATTCTCCTCTTCATATGATGTTTTGGGTAGATTTCTCATGTACTCTATCAGATATTTATTGATGAATTTTTAAGGTGCGTTGTTTTATATCACTTACTAGGTAGTGAGTAAAATGTAACAAATGTCAATATTGACAGTAGAATATAGTTTAAAAGCTTCATGCTGATTAGGGAGTACCCGAAATACCCTTTGAGCTATTTAATTTAATTTTATAAAAACCAATTTTATATAAACCTGTATTAAATATCAATCCTGCTAGGCCTGTATATGCGGGGCTAATAATTTCAAATGGCAATGCAGCTATAGCTTTAAGTATTAGGTTGCAGAATATCTTTCAGGTGTATGTTATATCAAGACGTTTTGAAATCGCTTATGCAACCTTACCATGCAGCTCAGACTAAGCATCATCAAGTATTTAACTTGAATTGTTACATATCGAAACAAAACGCTTGGGATAATACCTTTTGAAAAGTCAATTTTCACTTCACTTGTTTTAATCAATACTTACCAATTAGTAATATTGAAATTAATACGTTAATAACATCATTAACATGAGGATAAAGTGCATCTAATATAAAACTTGAAATAATATAGCCTTAATTTTATTTTAATTTCAAATAAATCTGAATAAAACTAGTAAGTTAACCTAATATGATTGGAAAACTGTATGGTGAGTAGTTTTCTATCCCTCCTAATTTAATCATACAGAATGAATTCAAAATATAATGATAAAATGTTGATTTTACCATAGACTCCAAAAAAGGTCAAGACGATAGCTCCAACAACTGTTAAAATTGATATGTAGACTGTTAAAAGTGGCCTGCCATGCTTTCAAACAAATTAAAGGCTTAATTGGGAGGTGGCTTGCAAAGAAAAATATACTTGAGGGTTTTGTAGTGTAATTCCATCTAATGGTTTTACTATTAAAATTTTCACTAATAGCTTTGTCGTATTTCATCTAGTCAGCTAACTGTGTAGATTCACAGGAGAGAATGGGTAATTTCCTGAGTTTGAGCCACTAGATGAACCAGGATATACTTGTGGGGTTTTGGTTGGGGCATTTTGACTTTCAGGGTTCGATAATGGTGCCTGAAGCTTTTTATTTGTGTGATTTAAGTAAGCCGAATTGAATTACTGGTGAAATTCCTGGATTTGAATATCCCATATTAGGAGCACCTTTCTGGTATACTCCTGGGTTTTCATTACTAGCTGGGTTGTTATTAATAGCACTTTGGTTAGGTTCAAGCGATTGAGCTTGACCAGCTTGAGCTCTACTAGCCTGAGCTTGATCAGCTTGATTTATGCTAAAGGGATCTTTATTAATAATTTGATTAGCCTCATGTACTTCATTAGCTGTTTAATTATAATGCATTTTTAGCTCTCTTTTATATAAAATTAAAAGTCAATGTACCTCGTGGATTATTATCTTTGAAATAATTCTGATTGTTATTCGAGTTTGTGGGTATTGTTACCGGTGCCTGACTTGAAACAACGGGCGCACTAGAAGCGGGGAGATTAGAAGTCACTTGGGATGGTGCCTCCGTCTAAATGAAACCAGTGTTTAGTCTATATTAGTATTTTGACTACAATATTTTAGTTAAAGGATTGTATACCTGTGATAAGTTAGGTGTAGCAAGGTTGCTAGACTCTGAGTTGGCTCTATGCAAAAAGTAGTAAATTTCTTTAAGAACTGAGATATATAAATTTATACTCATTAGTAGGAGTAGAGCTTAGCTCTTTATTGTTATAATCTTTTTCTAAACTTTTATAATTTTCTCCTTGTTGATAAATTCGAGTTTCAGGCAGCTTTTTAATTTCAGACTCTTCTTGTTTTCGTCTAAATAAGTTTATAACATTATTAGTACTTTTCTCAATTAAGTACTTTAGTAGTACTCAATCTTAGCTATGTCAGGTGGAAATAAAATAAGAAATTTGGACTCGACTTTTGACCCTTTTGGTGGGCTTTTAAATATAGAATCAACAAAGATTGACTTCTTGTTTACTGATTCCTGGGCCATTATATTTCTCAGGTCTATTAGGAAAAATTGAGCGGGTATTTTCACATAATGAAATTATTACTTTTCAATCCCTTGGCCTGCCTATTTCTTATCTTCAACATGGAATTTAGTGTAAATTAATAAACAGATTATTATCTTATATAAGATATTTAATAACTTGGCGGGAGAAAAATTGGAAAGGCTCGACCAATGATTCTAGATTAAAGTGAAATTAGAGCATATAATAATGGTACATTAAAATTTAGCAAACCTTCTTTTGAGCCTGAAGGATATTTTTTATATATATCAAAATCATTTAAATGATTTTTAGTTCCTAAGGGCACAGTTTCAGTAATAAATTATATAAAAATAAAAAATACCAGAATACATGCTATTCATAGTGGATTCCAAGAATTTTCCTGCATCACTACTAGCTTAAGTGACTCAAGTAACTTTATGTTATATATAGTCTCTTTATAAAATCACCAAAATTTGAAGTGAATAGTTCAATGTCCTTCAAAAATTTGTCGTAAATATCACGTTCGAATGGAAAAATAGCTTCATTCTTATCCAAAATTTGATTGGTACACAATAAATTGCTCAGAATAGCTAGGATGACAAAGAGAACACTATAAGGATTTTTATTAATTTTAACTATCTTTGAGAGGACAGATATTAACCTGTTTTTTAACATCATATCGACTCCATAATTGTCAATTAGGAAAATATATTTAAAACAATTTTTCTTATATTAAGTATGAGGAAATAAAATTATTGGTAATGTAAAAAATAATTGAAATATTTTAAATGTAACTACATCAGCCAATAAAAACAATATTATTTCAACTTTACTGGTTTTTAATTAAAGGAGCGGTATTGAAATCTCAAATTATAGAAAATATAAACAAACTGCTTTCTAAATCTACTTAAATACAAGAACACATTTTAGGAAAAAAATCAAAACAATAGGGAAAAAATTATAATCGGAGTTATAGATATAGTAGTTTATATTTTATATTATTAATGTAGCAATAAAGCTTATTTTTGTCTATATATAGTACTAAAACGTTAATTTTGTGAAAAAATTGTCAGTAGACTTCAATTTGATGATGGTAACAGTGATGAAGGTAAAATTCTTGAAATTTTTCGTATATCATAAAGCGCAAAAAGCCAAGTGACCAAAAAAGTTAATACCATCCATAAGAACCAAGATGATATTATCAGAATTGTAATCCTGATCCCTGAGTTTTCGTCAAAACATTTATCCGAAACTATTGCCTGAAATTAAAGGGATTCAAAGACATAGTTCGCTGCTTTAAAAATATTAAGATGCACTGTTTGAATACCTGTCCTTCTTGTAGGATACAATTAGGCGCCAAGGCATCTTTAATATAGCCAACAATTATTTGAGCTGGGACATCTCCGAGAAGATGTTGAAAAAGTACGGATATTGAAATAGCAAAAGGGCGATTTACTATTGGGACTGAAAGCATCAATAGCAAACTATTAAATGCAACAGTAGAAAATATGAAAATCAAACCAAGAAATGGAACAACAAGGAATGTGATTAAAGAGGGCATAAATGCAAATGTGATCATAAACATAGAGCCTAGAAGAGAAAGAATACAAGCTACTATGGAAAGATTAGCGATGTTTTGGAATTTATTCAGGTTGAAATAGTTTTCTGCTAAAGAGACGGAAGTATTAGACTTTTTGTAGTCTAAATTTTGGTTGTGGTTGCTTTCATTCGGCTTATAATTGCAAGTATAGTCGGCAATGAATCCACCCAATAAAGTTCCAAGGATCCCCGAGATAGATACAACCCCACCAAGAAGGATAGAGGCGAAAGTTTCGGATTCAAGAAATCCTAGTTCAAGAACGAAAGCCGAGATAAATGTTTGAAGGCTAATTATAGAAGCAGCGTAAGAAGCTGCGTTTCCAAGCATGCACCAGTAGGTCGGAGAAGATGAAATAGCTTTGAATTGGGATAAAAATGTTAATACGCCCCTACTGTAAATTTTAGGATAATTAAGTAAAATAAACAAGAATTACGGGATTTAATATAAGAATTATTACTGAGGTAGGTTATCCTTAATTGGTTTTGTTGGGTCAAGTTTTGAAGCATCATCGGTAGAAGATTTATCAGGACTTTCAAAATGATTTATTGAACTTAAATTTAGATCAGTTTTATCGCCTTATAGAATAAGTAATAATTCATTAAAATTAATATGATTATTAACTTATAATGTAGTATGAATAAATAATAGCATACCTAGTTTTGAAGTATCTTTTGATTCAAATTGCTTATTTGGTACAGTCATGAAAAAAACTATCAAGAAAACACTAAGGATGTCCTGAATTAGACAGATTTAGGTTTTAATAAATTGGTGCCAATATGAAAGCTTAATAGAATATATTACAATTAAAAGAAAAGCCATAGGCCATCCAAGTGATGAATTCGATATGAATGCACCATATCCAAAACCAATTGCAGCACCAAGGGGAAGCATGAAAAAAAAAATCGCTAACCATCTCCCTGGGTTTGAATAAAGGAAATCATATGAAAATAGATATTTTTGAAGTTAATTTTTAATTTTTCTGAGCTTTTGTTCATTTTTTTACCTTGATATTGGCCCCCATGTTTCATAATATATGTTGGTACAAAAGAAATAAATGCAGCTTCACCTAAGCCACTAAAATCAGATTTTAAATTTATTTTTAGGTTTTTATTTAGGACAATTTGAATGTAAATCAAAACAAGAGCTAATTTGAAGAGAAGTTTTTAAAAAACTGGGAATTTATATCCAATTTATATTTTGGGTTTGTTGATAGTAATAGTTTATTAAATATGAAAATCAAAGAGATCCTTTCCAGGTAGTTTATGGACAACTGCTATGATAAAAGATAGTAAAAACTGCTATGATAATAGATAGGAATTACCTTAGGACTCTGCTAGAAACTAATAAATAATAGTTCTCGATCCAGCCAGAGACAGCAGTGCCTAGAACTGTAGTCATAGCGTATGCAAATTGACATAATTACAATTTAAAGAAATAATAAAAGGAGTAAAGTCTAAGTCAAACTCTTCCAAACCTGAAAATTGCCAAATAATAAGGCTTATAAGAAGAATCAACTTGGGATTATACTTGCTTACAAAATGGCCTACGAAAGGACTTGACAAAGATAAGCCTGTCAATAAGCAATGAACAAATATATTAAATCTTAAATTTTAGCTTAATATGAATGGTTGAAATTTTACCAGCCAAGAAGGCACTCTGTAGTAAACCAACGTAGACGTCAGGCTTCTCTGGGTTTATAGTCGTCTTTATAAAAGTAACAAATTCACGATTGCTACCTAAATTTTGAGGTAGAGTAATAAGATAATTAAGTGTGAGCTTAGAATTTTGTAAGAGACAAAGGAGTTTTAGTTAAGTCTAGCTTTGAATTTCAACGAATCTAAGGATGAAAGAGATAGCTTAAACAATTCAAGCTTTTAAAACAAACCTGGTATAATTCCTCGTTCAATATATAGAATAAGGTTTACTGTTAGAAAGTATGCAAATATGTAGCTAGGGACAATTTGCTGTCGCCAGCTCTCTATTTTTGATAAGAAAGTAAACATTCCTTGGTATTATTTCTTATTTATACAAATAGTCAAGTTAAGAATGTCAATGTGGATGATTATTTCTGAAAGCTTGGGGCCAATGTTAGAATATTGGCGATTCTGTTCAATTGTATAAAATAAGTATTTGGAATTTAAAAAGTTGTTTAATTATGGAATATTGTCCATACAAATCAAAATTGAGTTATAGGGTTATCGAGTAAAGTAGATTTAAGTACATATATACATGCATAGATATTACATTTTCAAAGTAAGTTTTATATAAGCTTGTGTCTTTTAATTTTAATTATTAAAAATTTCAATATTTATACTTCTGTGTTTAAACACCTTACTTACTATTCACAAATCATTTAAAATTTTTATGTATAATATTACACTACTTAGCTTTATTTGTAATTATCAACACTGTTAACTAATCCAACTTTAAAGACTTGGGCCAACTCTTAAGCGTTAGACTGGGTGTTGTGTCTATTATTAAGTTGACACCTAATGATAATTCAATTAACTTAGCTGTTTTATAATTTCAACACATTTTTAAAAAGTATACTTTTGATTTATTTAGGTCATGAATATATCCAGTAGCAAATTCTATTACATTAAAGAATAAATTATTCCCTACCCTTTAATTTAATGAAATGAATTGCATCTCTATTTCCTTAAATCAACCATAGATAGATAATCTTATACCCTAATATTGTAATTAGAACTCACGCTTAAATTTAAAGAATTTTGAATCTTATGACACTCGCAATTAAAAACAATTCAATATATCATTTTTAAATATTACCATTTGGGGACAAAATTAACATTTACAACAATTATTTATATATATTATTGGATTTCATTCCTGTTTAGATTGAATAGATACTCCTGGTGTTTATTTTATGTGTTCAAAATTCAATAATCTCAATATTTCATGTTAATTACTCATCAAAAGCTGTCTTTTTTAAAAGCAAGTAAAATTAACTTTTTCGATATAAAAAACAACAAAGTTTAACAATTAATTAAACAATTTAAGCACAGACATATACAACAATATTCCTGGCCATAATAAATAATGTTTCTCAACTCTATGACTCAAGTTTAATTACTGTTGCCTTATATTCAACAAGGTAAAATTCTTGATGGCAATGCTGTCAATTAAGCTTTGAATTTAGTGCAACCTATTGTATAAAAAATGAGTTGGATGAATTGATATATTTATATTCTTAGATAGCTTAATTTACAAACAAAGCATAGAGCTCTATGAGATATAATGTACCAATGGTGAAACAAAGATTCATTTGAGTAATAATCTTTACCTTAATATAATGCTAGAGGCAACAATGGTATATAATGGCCCTTCATATTATCAAATTTCAGAAAATTTAAACAATAATTGACCTCAAAGCATCATATTAATCTTTGATATCAATTATCTTTTATGATCTAAGCATGTCTATAGAACAATAAATTCACAGCTTAGCTATATGAATTATCCTACATCTAACCGGTTAACTACTTTTATAAAATTAATTTTTGTGCTGGTGTGAGAAAAATTTTCATTTTTTATAAGAAATAATTTGAAATGTGGTAATTAATTTCAATAATAAAACAATAAGCATTCAGATTAACAATGTTTGCTTACTTTGAAAGTAGCAATTCGAAAATTTAATATTCAATTATTTATCATTTTAGCCAAGGCTTTCATAGTGCTTATTCCATTATAGAAATAAAATTTAACAGTAGTTCAGGAGGGTTAGGATTAAGTAAATAAAAATCAGAAAATAATTTCACTACCAAGCGTATAAAAAATTTGAGTTTCTTCAGAAAATTTTGGAAACATTTAAAATGTTCTTATTGGGTATGTAAAAACAATTTTGAGAAATTTATTGAAAGCTTTCTCATGGGCATGGATAAGGTTGGTGATGAAGTTGTTAGGCTTATTTTGCAGTAGGGTCAACTTCGGTCATCATAGCGGTCAATCTTGCAGCCTTCTTCTTGATTTTCTTTTCTTTCAATTGCTGAGCCCTGACCCTGTTAATTTCAGCTTGTTCTTGTAGCATCTTCTCACGGACCATCTCGGCATTCTTCTTGTGGATAGCCTCAGTGAGTACACGTTTGTTTTTAAATTGGTTACCCTTAGCAGCTAGATAGAGTTCATGGTATCTGCATAAAGAAAAAAACAGCCGTTGAATGTGTAATCATTTGGGTGTTTTATTCAAAGTATACGGACATGTAATTCATTACTATTACTAGATGATGATATATTGGTATTTATGTGGATTCAAATTTAAAATCAATTATAATTAAATGTGATTTACAGTCCATAATACTAAGTTTTAGGAGAATGTGAGCGCTACTTACAAGTGTTTGTCGATTCTATTCTTTTCACGGTAGTGTTTCAAAAGTCTCCTTAGTACACGCTGTCTCCTGATCCAAAGTGTTTTGGAAGGCATACGAGCGTCACGAGTACCTTTCTTCTTACCTGTACCCATGTGTCGGCTTTTGAGCTTAGCTTCATTGTAGAGGCGTACTCGATATCGACTGGTAGCATTGGTTTGTTTGCAGTAGATGAATCCATTCTTAATCAATCGGCGAATAAGAAAACCTGAGGACAAAAAATATGAGCTTTCAAAATCAAATTCCTGGATTTTGGTCTGTTAAACAAAAGTAGTACTACACTTAGATAATATATAAGTGGAATTGAAATCTCAGGAGCATTTGTGAGTATGGAGTAGGGTATATAAAGCAAATTTAAAAAAATAGAGGTTATAAGTAGGCTTCTGCAAATGTTATCTTGAGGATTTTGGACTTACGTGAGTTGGCAAGAGCTATATCACTCCCTTCGTTTGGGTCGAGCCAAATGCGTTTCTTTCCACAGCCCATAATTGAGGCAGACAAGCGTTTTTGTAACTTGAGTGAAGTCTGTTGAAATGGCATAATGTATTTAATGAGTCGCCATGTTTTACATAATGAAAATTGTGAATCAAATCTAATAAGTATCAAGAAATCTTAGGGCAGACAGCTCTAAGCTAAATTCTTTTCATGTTGCTCTCCATTTACTATGTTGTGGTGAGGTAATTTCAAGTGTAGGGATATGTTTAATAGCTTTAGTGAATTAAAATTTGCTACATTGAGTATCTGTCATGAATTATCTACAATAAAGTTAAGTGATTATGTTCTATTTCCTGAGATCATTAGCAGATTGTTTAGATGTTTTGGCAAGCTACTTAAAGAAGGGGATAAAGGTTTCTTTTAGTAGCATTATCAATGCAGCTAAAATGTAAATACAGAAAAGATGATATAACACTTACCATCTTGAAGAAGATGTTTATATCAAAAGAGGACAAAGAAAACCGAAAGTGTGTATAAAAAATATTCCAACAAGGGATAGTGAAATAAATAAAGTGTGTTTTGTGTTCTCAATTATGTCCACAATTAAGAAGAAGAAAGCAATATAAGTATGTTCAACGTTAAGATCTAATAATTTTGTTATCAATCGTTATAATAGAGTAAAAAAAAGAGACTAACTCAGTTGGGGGTCAGCTAAGGAATACAAAACTATCAATCCTATCATCTTTTTAACTGCTATATGTTTATATATTTTTTACTATAAAGATCTTATCTACACACATGCTTAAATTTTAAGCATGTGTGTAGATAAGAAGATATGCTATGTAAATGCTGAGGAAGAAAACAAGTTGCATATAGAGAAAAAAAAATAAATGAATGCTTCATCATGGCCATCTTTGTAGATGTGAATAAATAAGAATTAAGTTAACATATACCATCGGCTTACAGGTGTGGCATATGACATGGAGTAGATGCGACAGGTTAACTGCTTAACTATGCATACAACCTTATAGATACACACTTGAATGTATATTCATCCACTTATAAAGCTTTAATACATTCATTTGTGCATAAACTAGTGTGTATATATGTTGTGTATTAAAATTAGTGTGTACTAAGTCTAGGTGTCTAGACTTGTGCATATTCGATAATACACTTGTATGCATGTTTATTTACTTATATTTGAAGCAAATCCGTTCATAAACAACATCTGTTTAGATACATTCCTATGCGTTGATTAGCGCTATGTTGATAATGGTTATTTTTTATATGCATAATTAGGCTAGAATACACTTAATTGTTATCACTATATGTATAAAAGTTAGTGTGGGTTATAATTTATTGTACGTATAAGGTTATTTATTTGTGTCTGGAATTATGTATAAATGAAGTAAAGTCAACTCGAAGTCCCTAAAATTCCTATGCAAAGCTGTAAAAGCTCATTAACATTAAATGGCCTGTATTAAATAGTTTCAGTTCTTTTTAAAAATTATATATTAAGGTTTCAAGGCATAAATAAAAATGAACAGATTAAATTAATCTGGATTAGATACTCAATAATTAACAAGTATTTAGGACATATATATATATCTTAAAACAAATCCTTTAACAATTTAATAATAGTTCAAAATTATAATTGGGGCATATGAGGTTTTGAGCTTGATTTCTCATAAATATAAGCAGTTTCAACATCCTTTGCCTACTTGCTAATCGATGGCATTTGCCAAAATGTATTATAGAACTTCAATAATAGCTATTTCCAAATAAAATTACAGGTTTAAGTAAGCTTATATAAAAAAATTTCCAGGCCTTAAAAAATTAATATGAAACCATTTAAATACTTCAAGAGACTACTTTAATTTTTAGCTCAATTTCAGTATCAATAAACTCAAAAATAACAAATAACATTAAAGTTTGTAAAGTTAATGGATACTGTGCGAGGATAATTTTTAGTTAAATTTTGCTACATTAGTTGCATAATAGTGCCCATGATCAGATGAGGAACTCTTAGTTATATAAACTAGCTTCAACTTAACTAATCAATATGATATTTCTACTTTACCCTGCGAGCTGAATATTAGAGCAAGCAACTGAAGTGAAAGCCGAAATTACTCTGAATTGCTTTGATTACCAAACATATAGCTGATTTGATAAATAGTTGTGACAATTTAATCATAGCTGATCTAATACGCCGTTGCTAAGGCATAGATCATTTGTATATCTTACTTCTTAGGATAGACTTTCAATCCTCAAATTTTCTCTCGAATAAATCTTAAGGAACAAATGCTAGTTTTACTATTTATTATATACATTCATAATAAATTTTGTTGATTGGCTTCTAAAATTTCAATTGACTTATAGACATCAAAGGTTATCTAAGACACACAACTCATCATTTGAAAAATGTGGATGTATACACATCGATATGTTTAGGCTAATACAATTTAGTAAGAAAACATCTTATTTCCAGGCACTCATGTAATAAAGCATGTAGAAATTTATTATTGATATGAACAAATAGATTATTAATGATTTAATTTTTAAACATTTTGCTAACTTAAGATGAGTGAGGCTTTGACTGTGTCCAACAAATTATCACCAAATGAGATCACACATCAATTGTCGGAATTCCAATCCGAAATTGAAGAAGCAAGGGCCAAGATCTTATCAGCGCTAGAGGTGCATCACCCACACTTTATTAAAACTTCAGTTGAGATGTCTTCGATAGAAGGCGAAGTTAAATCCCTTGAAACAAGATTAACAACACTCGAAACCTATTTGAATAACGCATGTCAGACAGCAACTTCGGAAGATAAAATTAACTTAGAAAATGCATACTCTCAAAAAAACCAAATTGCAAATTTCAAAGAGGCGGAGGAATTTCTCTTGAGACTTTGCGAACTTCAAAAGACATTCACTCAATTCGACAAAAATATGGAATCACATGCACTAGATATAGCGTCCGAACACTGTAAAAAGGCTTCTGAACTCATTCAGGCACTTTCTACAGCTAATCAAAATTTTAAAGAACCAAAGATAATGAGAGAGATCAAACTAGATTTCTACCAGCGGAAAGGAAGATTAGTGGCTAAACTCGATGAAGTTTTATCTCAAATGTTTGTCTTTTCACCACAAGAAATAATAATCCATACTTCTATTTCAGCGCATCCTATTGGGAGTAGCTCTTCACCTGAAGATGCCATTTTTTCATCGCAGCTAAGTTTCTTAGATATCTTATATTCACTTGAATCTTTGGAACTCTTGGATGCAAAACTGAGAAAATTATCTAATTGGCTAATTGAAAATATTTTACAACATTTGATAGATCGTTGTAACCAACAGGGCCTAAACTTCTCTAAATGGGTTCATGAATCAGAACTAAACTCAGAGAATGGCAGTAAATGCTGGAGATGGTATGAGAATATAGAATCTAATAAATCAGAAAACCAAAGTTCTTTTTATAAATTAATACCAACACTTCAATCATTAATGGAATTTATATATGAGGTATTTTCGGGCGCACAAGAAAAGTCTTTTCTTTACTTTGGAAACTACATCTGGAGCTGGTTATCAAAACAATTACTCGAAAAGCTGCCTGCTCCTTCACTACATGATGGTCAGCTATTAAAAAAATTTGAATCTTATCTGACCTCTATTAGATTTATAAACGAGTCAAGTATACAGCTAAACTCACTTCTTGATCAAACACATAAATCACTCCACAATAAGGAACGTATAATAATACTTGAGAACTCTCGTAAACTTCTTGTATCGCAAGATTCATCTACTGTAAGCATAAAAAAGTCAAAACTCGCTGAAAATGTAGACGCACATCAACTAATACCCGAGTCTAGCCCCTGGCTCAGTACTTTTCTTTCGGATACATCCGACTTTTTTAGTTTTCCGGATTGCCAAGTAACTGAAGTAACCTACAATCTGGTAAAGATCATAGAATCATTACTAGAGAAAGCTGATAATAACTCCATAGATCCTCCTAACTCTGGAAATGACAAGAACACGACATCATGGCAACCACCTTCACAGTCATATCTTTTACTAGTTCGTGAAATTGCGTCATTATTCATCATCATTCGACCAACTTCAATTAAACCATTACTACTTACTGATGCTCGCTCTGCTGCTTTGTTTTTCACGGATTGTACATACTTGGCACACCATTTGATGACCATTCCATTTGTTTACAAATCTGCTTTCAGGCATTCTGCTTTTGCCCAATTTGGCTTTTATGTTGACTTGATTTTAGCACTTAGGAAGTTGCAAGAATCTACTTTTACTAACATGATGCAAGGAATCAAACAGAAAATTTTTTCGAGCCTTTCCGAAACAGTTTTATTCAAGAATCTTTCAAGAAATTCAGTTTACTCACAAAATTCTAAGTCTATTGAAGAATCTTTAAAAACTATTAATTTCATTTCTGAAGCTTGGAGTTCGATCTTACCAAAAAGGGTAAAATTAAGATCCTTGAAATATGAATTTCATGTTTAAAGATTATTTCTTTGTTAGCAAATTCGATAAATGAAACTTTGAATGCATTTCAATAGCACTCGAATTTAAGCTTGTTCATCCTGAATTATTCACACTATGCCTCGAATATTATTATTTTAAAAGAATTCCATTGCAATTTTATGAGCACCGATTTAAAATAGAATTCTAATTTAAATATTCATGAGATTATAACTTTTTTGTTATAATTTTAGATTTATTTGGAATCTTTAGCTATCCTGATTAACAGCCTACTCAAGCATTGCCAATTACAAATAATGTCTTTAACCCATCACTCAGCACAAGATATTCACTGCCTTAATAGCCTACTCAAAACATTTTTCTCACAGCTTGATACTCTTTTCAATAAATCTCTAAATAATATAGAAGACATTGTGCATTTCAAAAAAATGATATCTCACTTTGAACCTTTGAATTTGATACATCGTTTATTACAAAGCAATTTAGCCTCACTTATAGAAATTAAAGAAGACTTCAATAATGCATTTAACAAGGAAGAATTGAAACAGCTTTTAGGACTATCATATCAGCTAAATTGCTCTGTTGAAACTGCAATGTCACATCTAACATACAACTGATTTGTGTATAAATAAAATATTTCAAAGCTTATTTATTGGCATATGAAATTATCTGCACTTAATACCAAGAAAGAATTCTTTTCCAGGCCTAAAGATACTGATAACTAGATTCGATATTCTAATACACAACAACTTCTAATATAACAGTTTAAATATAACATAATCCTCTAAAACTACTCCGTATTTCGCGGAAATAATCAACTTTAAAAGAACAATTTATTTGAATTTGCAAGGCTTGAGTACATAAAAGCAAATTGAACCATGCAAAGTCTTTAGAGTTGAGCGATTATAGAGCTCGCCACTTATACTGATACAATACTATATACCAAAAATAATTCAACATTGCCTAAAATATTTTATTAGGTACACTTTAAAATACTTACAAATCCTAATTTTGAAAGAATAAAAGTAATCTAGATATAATTCATAATGTCACGCGTTATAGTCATTTAGAAAACCTTAGTATGACCAAAATGATTTTTAGTTGACTGTAGAGCCTTTTTTGAGCAAATAAATATTATATTAGAGGCTACTGTGAGTAAATAGCAATCCAACTATAGAAAGTTCCGTAGGATATAATTAATTTCCAATTTCAGATTGAAGTCAAAACTAATTCCTAGGATAAGATTTTTCTGAAGTTAATACAAAAGAAAATGCTTTAGACAATTTTATTCTTCGGCTCTTAGTTAGAAGTTATAAAATAAAACTTTATAAGAAAAATTTATTTGGTGTAAATAAATACTCGAATTGAACGAGATATTATTCTATAATGTGAGCATAAGTAAAACTTCAACTAGTGAAAAGAATATATTAGCTCAGTTTATATGAAATTATTTTCAGCCTATAGAATACTATTAAACTGAAACTTTCCTATTCATCATAGATGTCTATTATAATAAATAAATGTATAAGATGGAAATTATATCATAATTTCTCTTATTAAAGTTTAAACTGTGAATCTGAGAATGAATTTGCTATCTCCTACTCTTTTTACTGTTCTTATGTTATAGTGATTATTTATAACCTTGATTGAGTAAAATATTATTAACATGTCATTTATTTCAATAATCTATCAAGTGTGCTAATTATATGATTATTTCCCTTTGCTTTTGAAATTACATCTAAACAAAATATTGTTAGTACATTTAAATACACAAACTATTCTTGTTGTAGTCATAATACTACACTTTAAAAGCTTTAATAAATCCTCAACACAAACCATCTCTAACATTAAGCTAATTATCTTCGAAATACCATGAAAAGAACAAATATGGATAAAGTAAGCTTACTTTAAATCATTTTCTAGTTCCAACTACTTGGTTAATAGGATGAAATATAAATAGCTTAACAAACATTTTGGAGTTTAAATATGAATAGGCTTGTATACATTGTTTTTATTCTACTGGTGCATTTATGCGCTATTGATGATATTTACAGCTATACTAGAACAAACAGAATTTTTCTTAAAAATCTCGAAAGAAAGGGCATAAATACTTCTCCAAAAAATCCTCATGGATATCTGACAAAATTGCAAGTTTTGGAATCTAAATATAAGCTTGATAAACTACATCAGCTTTGCAATTGTCCTTCAAAATTAGCAAATTGCTTTTCTCAATATGTACCCAAAAAATTATCAATTTCTGATACTCTTATATTAACAAATCTTATAGTTCACTCCCTGGATTTATATTGGAAAGGTATACTCAAATCATCAGGTTGCAACAATTCATTGCATTTGAATTCATTAATACAATCCTATCGTTATTTTACATCTCTATTCCTACATAAAAACTTATGGCATCTATTAATAAATATGCAATCCTTGCATACAATTTCACCTGTTGGTGAGAACCTATTTGGAAAGAGGAATTTTTTATTATTATATTTTCTTTCGGGAGGTATTGGCAATGCATTAGCACTTTATTCCAGAGATCTCTACTACGCATATAAACACAAGAAAAACCAACGATTTACACCTAGATATAAGAAAAGCTACACGCTAAAAAGAAATTCAAGCTATTCAAGTTTAGGATCATCAACGGCAATTGTGGGAATTATGGGGGGGATGCTGAATTTTTTGAGAACTTGGAGCTTCGCATTAGGTAGGCAAAGCATGAGCTATATGAATTATCTACAGAAACAAGCCATTTCAATGGTGCTGATAAGTATACTTACGGAGCAAAATTCTTCAGGAGTTGATAATATTGCACATATTACAGGCTTTATATCAGGTTACTTTCTGAGTTATTTTTTAGCCGACCGACCAAAATACCTTAAAGAACGCCTTGGTATCCGCATTTATGCTATACCACCCATCTTAGGAGGTGGTGGTAAAGGTAATTATTTTTCTTGGTTCTATTAAAGTAGGGCTATTACTTGAAAGTCAATGACAAGCTGGTTTATGCTTATGTAAAACAATTATAACTGATTTTTTAATTAGTTATTAATATAAAATTTTGAAACCTTTTGTAAAACATAAACATATTAATCTGTAGATACAAAACAATTGTAAAAACTAGTCAATATGTAGTTAATAATGTTAAAGACGTCAAATTGTAAGAATTTTGGTCGTTATTATATTAAACCTGATGAATTTCCGGCTATAGATTATAAATAAATAATTGCATTGAAATGTGGAGATCTAAGCTCTTATACAAATTTAAAATTTACCTAATTTATTAATAACTTTATCTTACATTAATAATGGCAACTGAAATCCAAGTTATTTATTGAATGAACATAATTACATGAAAGATAAATAAGGAAAAACTTAGAAAATAGTTATTTTTAAAGTATAAGTTTCTATTCTGAGTTTTAAGTTTTTTATATTAGCGGTCAGTTTATTAATAAAAATAGTCCATCCTGTCCTATGGATAAATAATCATAGAATTTTGAAAGTTTTATATTCTATCCTTGGATCAGGAAATATCAAGATAATAATCATTTGAGAAGAAGTTCAAATTTTTTATGATTGCGAAAGATTGAATAGGAATTAAGTTAAAAATTTAACTTATTAAAATATATCTATAGAGACATTTAGACATAAAATTGGTAGAAGATTGTTGGAGTTAAATGATTAAATAAATTGAAATCGAATGAAAAGATCCACCAACGTGTTCCTACGGCCAATGCTTATCGTTTAAGGCATGGATCTGGTAAATATAAAAAAAAGTGTATCAAAAGATTCAACTTAAATGAAAGTTTGAGGCCGAAAATAGTATGAATGGTAAAATATTTTTAAACTTTGCTAATGTTGATAACAATAAGGTAAACAGTTTTAAGGTGTCATATTTGAGATATTATTATGGGTGTAATCTTTACTGTTAACTTACACTGAATTCTCTAGGTATTTTTATTGAACTTCACATTCGATCCATGTTGAGCCCATGGGTGTGATGAACCATTGACACCAGATACAGGTGTATAGGGGCGTGGTGCAGCTGTAGTGTTCATTATATTATTTTGGGTGAATTTTATTTCATTACCAGGTAGATGGATTTTAATGTTTGATGTTGCAGAAGATGGGTGAGAAGAGGGAGGGCTTGAAGATGCTGTAGTTCCTCGTGTAATGTCCCTATATGTTTCCTTTCCCCATGAAAAAGGGACGTATTTGTACTTTATCATTTTTGCTATTTGTTGTTTTATTGTTAAGAAAACCAATAAGACAAAGTAAACAAGGAGAAGTGGCCAGAAAACAGCAAGATCCAGTAAAGGGAATAGTGTTAGAAACAGACAAAGAAGTATGGCCTTGGTGCCCGAAACCCAAAATTTAAACTCTAGTAATCTGCGAATAAATGGTTTGAACTCTCCATTATCTTCCTTCATTGGTAAAACTGTGCCTTCAGCTTCAGGATCATCGTGAGGTGAAATAAATCCTATAAATAGGCTCAAGAGGTGCAATCCTAGCCCATAAGCAATTATATAAAAGCCTTGGACCATATATATGCGAAAGATAAAGATAAACATGATAGCAAAAAAGAAAGCCCATCGTGTTTTAATAAATATAGTCGAATAGTCCAAGTATGAGGTATATATCTGCATAAATTTTGCATAGTTCTTTTTGATGCCTTTTATCTCCTTCGATTCATTATTATCCGGTGAGCTAGCAACTTGTGACATCATTTTGTCTTGATTGTAGAGTTATATATAAGTATTTGGAATAAATATTTTAGTGATTTTAAACTTCTTTTTCGTTTTCTATATTTTTTCTTTCTTTCTTATCATCTACTCGATGAGGATTAGTATAAAGCAAATAATGCGTAAAAGTTATGATTTCAAACTTCTTATAAAAGTATAAGTTTGATAATCATCTAATTGAGAGGATTAATATATTCTTCAAAAAATATATTTTCATTAAAAATTTTCATAAAGGAGGAAGTGTAAATACACTCACCAATTTTGCGACAAAAATGAGATTGTTGTGATTTGAAAATAGTTTCAAGTTTATACGTTAATAAACGTTTTCATTACTAGTGTATGTGTTGTATTTGTCACATGCTTTTAAACCTGAATTTATTAAAATGTGTTTTTGTTGTATATTTGTTGATAAAGATAAGAAGAGAAGCTAACAAAGTGCATGTAATTTATAGTTGCATTAATGTTATATAAACTATATGTAGTTGTATATTTATATAACACCAGTTCGATTCACACTTAAATGCCATGCTTATGAATAGATTTATAAACACAGATGCTACACTGCAGATAGTCCGCTAGTTATTACAACTTCTTTATCAAGTGTGTATAGCACACACCTTTAAGATTTTTTTCAATTAATTATTAAATTAATATTTATACAGTAAAATCTACATAAGCATTTTTAATCTTGTAAGAAAAATTTTAGATATTTATATATATTTATTGTATTATTATTTAGGCTTCTGTTTTAGCTCAATACTAAGGCTAAATTTTGAAAATCAACATCTAAATAATTATTGAATTAAACAATATTGATCTGATATACGTACAAGATTGTTGTTTTATTTTATTTCACACATTTATGACTTCTTAAATATTAAATTATTTTTATAATAGGTTAGTTTTATTATATATTGTTACTATATATATATTCATTCAAATTAAATTCTAATTTTTTCAAACTGTGCTTTTTAGGATCTCAAATCATAAATAGTATATATATTACGTTATACCTCCTACTTTGGAATCTTGGAAAGTGTTAGTACTGATGAATTGTTGTGTAACTTCTAAGCCAAGTTTATTAACGTAAATCTATAACAACTATATTTGTATGTTTAATTCAATCTTTGTTTAAACATGGCAAGGTATGATTTGTATTTATAAGTCTCTTGATTATAACTTAAATTTATGTTACAACTTGGGATCATCTTTGTGAATCTTTTTCTCAAATTATGGAAAATGTTTACAGTTATTTGATTGCGTCATAATTCAAATTGTTTTAACATTTAGTGAATAAAAAAAAGATTTCATTTTAGCTATGGGATACCAATTTATATTTATAAAGAAATCAAATGATTTATATATATTTAAATTTCTAATTAGGCTATAATAAATACTGCACAAGGATATTAAACAATGTGCATGACACTTTAAGAAATGGACTTTCACTAAAAAGACAAGCTAATTCCATAAACTTTTGAATTGAAATATATTTAAATCTAATTTAATTTTGGTTTTATGAAACTGAATTTATTTCGTATAAAGTTTTAGTTCAGAAAGTTAAATAAATTTAGTAGATGAATTTCTTAATATGCGTATCTCCACTTCAAATGTTTTAATGCGAACTAACTAAATGCTTAAATTTTAGAGTATATCATTATTTTGTTTTAAATGTCATAGTATTACAATCCAATAGAATTGGGTTCGTTATTAATATTTTATGCAACTATAAAAAGCCTATTACATTGAACACGTTTTAGCCCAAATTACTTGATGCGAAAAGTATGTAGAAGTTCAGTACACAAGAAAATGAAATTGTGTATTAAAATAGTTCTGGAAAACTATAATTTTGGATTATAACATACACATTGAACTCCAAAACATGCATACGTATTATTAAAAAAGGAAGTAAAAAAAGGATCTGAAACAACTTACTAAAGTATAGTTTATATTTTAAATTTAGTATTATAAAATTTATTTAATTTATATCTAAGAAGCTAATGTATATTGAATAAAAGTGACATATTTGTATTGTGAATGAATTAATTTGAATTTTTGTTTTTAAATGTAGCAAATTTCAATAAATTTTTATTTCTAGAAAGCTCAAAAAACATCTGCATGTCTGAATAAGTAGCATAAATGTGTATAATAAAAAAATTTAAAACACATTAGTTTCATATGGCTAGATGTATACACAATATTATACAAAATGTAAATTCACTTTTACTGCACACATAGCAATTATGTCAAGTAAGGCTTATCTATCGCATTAGATATGTAAAAACAGACACTAATTATTGAATCTATGAATGACCCTTAAAATGAGAAACATAATCAAATCTATTACTACACACAATCATATATACATAAGTTTTTTTGAGTTGCGACACAAACTTAGTTAATAGGTTAGCTAGCTAGAAACACATGCATATGCACATGATTATTTGTACATAATATATAGCTAATATACTTAAATTATTTATTGATTTACAGTTTGATTCACATCACCACACATATTTTACGTTTTGTACATTCATTCTATCACATATAAATACATCACATCTGCAAGCATATATCATCAAACATAGCACAGAAAAGTTATACATAGCACACACACGCATGTCAGACACAGCACATGTGCACACATGCGTGCACACATGCAAACTTGAACATGTTCAAACACATGTATGCAGTCAAGCATACACAAAAATATAGACACATACATAGACAAATATGCTTAAACATAAACCCCCCCCAATCCTAGACACCCACATAATGCATTTAGGTTTGTAGGTGAAAATTACGTAGTTTAAGCGTAGCATATATTGGAAATTCACACACTTATTACATACACATTACACATTAATTAAATACTCTTATATCAAATACACGGACATATACATATACACATGTAAATTTAAAACTAGGCTAGAAACAAATTTTTAAAAAATGTATTGATCGTAAAGAGCGTGAAATAATGATATACAACCAAAATTGATAAATTCAATTTTGATTTATTTCAAAATATTTCACTAAGAAATAATTTGCTTGTTTAATACAAAATTTATTCATACATGTGAGGTTTCTAATACACTCCAAAATATTACACATAAGCACACATTTTCAATTTACATACCAAAATATTACACACACATATATATACATTTCCAAAATACACTCTAAAATATTATGCAAGTACATACATTTTCAAAATACACTTAAAAAATATTACACACAATTCTTAATCTCAAAAGTATTGCAATAAAAAATCACACATTTGAACACATGTTACACAGACTCTTAGAAAATATAATTCTCAAATATACATGAGATATTTCGTACATTTGCCAAAAACAGATTACACACACACTTCGAGATTTCTTTATCAACGTGTTTTCAGTTACACACTCACTTAAGTAGATATACATCTAAAGGGATATATATAGTTACTACTATAAAAGAGTTAATTACTCACTAAAAACTTGCATATATTCACACTTTACTTTTCCGAAATCACACATACCAATATAAACACATACACGCCAATTCACACATACACACACAAATCTATGCACATAAATGTTTATTTTTTTGAGCAAACTTAATTTTCAAAGATTAAATACAAAGTTTACTAAAGGCTATAAGAAATTTCAAAATTGGCTAAAAAATCCAAATCATAAAAAATTTGATAAATTTTCTACACATTACATACATCACACACATTAAATATAAACACGTATATTAAGTATATAAACAAATCATCTACAATTCATATCCACAGATACACATACAGTACACATAAGTTCATCACACATAAGCTACAAACGACATAGATACTACACGCAATACACTACTACCTACACACATACTACACATAATATACAAACACACACACACTAAGTACAAAGCAAATAAATAATATATATATATACTAGTGTAATAATCATTCAAACAATTACATCACACATTATCAAATAACACATTATTTAATTATATATCATCACACACTTAACTCATCTCTTCCCCTATCCACTCACTCTCATAGCCCTTCCCTCCATTCTAAACAAATAGTAGACAATATTCACACACGCATTAGACAACATTCATTACACACACACACACACACTCAAAACGTGCACTGCAAATACACACATAATAAACACAAGATATATTTAATCTGAAAAGCAGCACACGCATTTATCACACCATATTCTAACACAAACAAACCTATACACACATATATCATCATCATCACTCACATTGACTTTCACACACACAGACACTAAATTCGATACGAATTATATATATACACAACCTACGCACAATTATCATCATATATATACACTAAACTACACTACAATCATACATAAACACACGCACACAAACGCATAATATATTTTAATGTATATATAAATATTACACATTTAAAGTATTCAGAAAAATTTTCATTGCTAATTTGATTGTTTTCTACAATTTAACTCCAAATCTTTGAATTTCAGGGTCTACTTTTTATATAATTTTTCTTCCTCTACAACTTTACACATTTTTATATATAATTTTTCTAATTGCATATATTTGTACTCCTAATATATATATATTCATAATATAATTTCGTTTATTTGTATATACATTTCGCACAATATCACATATACTTGCTCATATACTCACATACACACATACACATACACACACACACTTGTTCATATATAAATATATACTAGGCTCATTCTTTACTAATATATAGAATATCTGTGTGTATATATTTACCAACATATACTTCTTGGGTATAATTAAATACATAATTTGATCACACGCATTTATACATCATGTACGAAGGTGGAGATTCCTCCACAATCAAAGAAAATGGAGAACATAAAAACATGAGCAATCTCGTTACTCAGGTATATATATATGTGTGTATGATGTGTATGCATGTGTATGCATGTGTATGATGTGTATGGGTGTGTATGATGTGTATGGGTGTGAATGATGTGTATGGGTGTGTATGATGTGTATGGGTGTGTATGATGTGTATGGGTGTGAATGATGTGTATGGGTGTGTATGATGTGTATGGGTGTGTATGATGTGTTTGTATATGATAAGTGTTTGTTTGATGTGTGTATGATGTGTGTATGATGTGTGTATACTGTGTGTATGATGTGTGTATACTGTGTGTATGATGTGTGTATGATGTGTGTATACTGTGTGTATGATGTGTGTATACTGTGTGTATGATGTGTGTATACTGTGTGTATGATGTGTGTATACTGTGTGTTGATGTGTGTATACTGTGTGTATGATGTGTGTATACTGTGTGTATGATGTGTGTATACTGTGTGTATGATGTGTGTATACTGTGTGTATGATGTGTGTATACTGTGTATATGATGTATGTGTATGATATGTGTGTGTATGATGTATGTGTATGTGTGTATGATATGTGTATGTTTTATACTATACTGTGTATGATGTTTGCTTACATCACACTGTGTGTAATATGTGTATATTACGCATATATATATATATCAGATATATTTCTGTGTGTATATTACTTTGCATGACATCTTATAAGATTGAAATCATCTCTAACACAATCAATTCTACTTTGTTATAACGTATAAACAAACACACATTTACACACACATTTGAAGATAATTTAATATTTCATATTCATCTGAATTGCTTATATTGGACATACTTTTATATTATTCGATGATTTCTTTTACATAAGCCAATATAGACACATTTGATATCCTTATACATACATACATACACACACACACTACACACACACACACACAACACACACACACAACACACACACACACACACACACACACACACACACACATACACACATACACACATACACACACACATACACATACACACACAACACACATACACATAATTTAAATTTATTTTGATTAGTTGGATCAACTGTTTACAAGAGAGTCAATTTTGGGGGATGTTTGGTTGGCCAACGAATTAACAGACAATTTGACAATTCCAGTTAATGTGCTCGTTCAACATCCTTCACTAAAATCGTTTGAACTTACACAAGACCTCATCTATGAAGTAAATTTACACACACAATTTTTACACACACAATTTTTACACACATAATTTTTACATACACAATTTTTGCATACACAATTTTTGCATACACAATTTTTGCACACATTTTTTTTTAGACACATAATTTACACGCACCATTTCATACACCCCATTTCATACACCCCATTTCACACACACCATTTCACACACACCATTTCACACACACCATTTCACACACAACATTTCGCACACACCATTTCATACACCCCATTTCACACACACCCTTTCACACACACACACACACACAGACACATATACAGACACACACACAGACACATATACAGACACATACACAAACACATACACTTTAACAATTTATAGGCTTCTCAAACTGCCTCCAATTTTGAATATATTGAGGGCCAAGATCAACAAACTACACACATTAAGGCCAAATTAGACGATAAACGTACAACCCTCATTTTTAGACAAATGCCTGATAATTTTGGGGATGATGAGATGATTGAATTCTTAACAAAATGCCCTAATATAACCTCCAAATCGGTGTGTATACGTATACACACACACATCTATTCATATTTTGATAGTTATACTGTATACACACATGTATATATTGTTACACACACATAATGACACACATGTATATATTGTTACACACACATAATGACACACATGTATATATTGTTACACACACATAAT
>JADHZB010001829.1:0-15475 GCA_015657535.1 Nephromyces sp. MM_2019
CACACACACAGAGTAACTCACACACACACAGAGTAACTCACACAAAAACGGCTAAAGTACTTCAATTACTACAGTTTTAAGTCTAGCAAATAGGCACCTTAGCTTATGGGTAAAACACAAGGGTTTTGCCAAATGTAAATGCCCCTCTAGCAGTGCAGGTGGCTCTGATATTCCCACAACTTTCCTTCCTTTAAATAACTGAAGGAAAAACAATCAAAACCACCATATAGCCATATTACCTAATTCTACACATATTCTTTAAAGTCAAAAAATTTGGGCAAAGGCCACAGTAAGGCACAGAGAATAATAACACACCACATTAAAACTCATCAAAAAAATATCAGCTCAAACACTTCCTCCAACACAAAAACAGCGACTGAAAAGCCTTTTAAGCATGCTTTTACAAAGAATATTATACAATTAAATTCCTAGAAAAACGCTACAGAAACTACTAAACAAACTATAAAGGGGAGTCACTGAAAAGCTACTAAAACTACCAAAAACAAAGAGCTTAAAGTGGCTCTAGCCTATGCAGAAGGCGCAAAAACGTTCTGCAATAAAATCGCAAAATTAATGGATGAACCTGTAACCACCAAATGCATAAAGTGAGGAGGAAGATTTACAAGTTTCTTTGAAAAAAGAGCAAATAACATCAATTGAAAAAGCTTTTTATTAGCAGAGAATCTCCATCTCCGCTAATCATTCAAGATGATTTGCCAGACTCTTGAGATTACCCCGGAGAAAAGACAAAAATCTTCCTTCTTCATGCTTTATGTCGAAAAAAAATGTAAAAATTATCGCTAGTGTATATTTTCATGTATGAATCTTGTTCAAATTAGAGAAGGATATCAAAGAAAAAAAACATTTTAAACATCTCTTTAGCACATATATTATATGACTAATTTATCAATAGTTTGAGAGAATGAGGTATAATCTTCTTCTTTCTCTTTATCATCTTCATCTTTCTCTTCATCATCTTCACCTACATCATCTGCATATTTATCTTTCTCTTTATCATCTTCAACTTAATCATCTACTTTACCTGCATAATCTGCATATTTATCTTTCTCTTTATCATCTGCATCTATATCTTCATCATCTTCATTTTTCTCTTAATCATCTTCATCTTCTACTTCTTCATCTTCTTCATCAAAAAAAAGACAAAATACCTTTGATATCGTGGCATCGCAATGGATAAGCATAGATTCATCCATAGAAATCATATTTTTTTTCAAAAAATAGTCCCAAAGAGTTTTGATTACACCTGCCAACATATTAAGCATAAATACATACGATAAAAAGTGGAAAAAAAAAATTCAGAAAGAATTTGGTTTACCTCAAATATTCTCTCCTAATCAGTACTTTCCCTTCACTATAGTAAAACGCTACCAAATGAATCTTCTAAAAGAGAATGATACTTTCCTATAAAATATCAAAAAACTATACATTGATGTGTAATTTGAATTCTTTTTTTCTGCAATCTCCTAATAGCACCATCACTATAAAGGCTGAAATACCACCAGAGTGTGCAATATATATATATGAACCAATATGAAGCTTTCTATGCTTTAATCTTATGACAGTTATCAGAGTTTTTCGCCTCTTCATACACAAAATTTCTACGAAATTCTTGTAATTACAAAGAATCATTACAATCTTTGAAGCTATAAAAAAACGAAATTACTACTCTCTTTACTCAACTTAAAATACCTAAAAACTTCAGACTTTGGAGCTATTTAAACCCACTTTAAATACGAAAAAAGACGTCCTAGCAAGCGTGTGCACACGCACACGCACACGCATTTGCAATCACTTTCGCATAAAATCTCTCTGATACCTCTTCAATGAAATCCACCAAACTATGCAGCTATCGCCAAAAGCTATCAAAAACTTAGGTTCGCTAAAGATGTAAGAGATATTGATAATATTTTCAAAGATAAGATATCCAAAGAAAGAGGGTATATAACAGCGTTAAGTCTTCAAAGCTGGAAATTCGATTAATACTATATATATTTATGAGCTGCTCATGCAAACAAATGCAGAAAAGATATTAAAAACTTGACTTAATACCTTTTCTACTACATATCACTTTTTATCCCAAATTGAGAAATAGCAGCCGTAATTGCAAAAAAACACACAAAATAGTGACGACAAAATTTCAGAAACACACTCTTCACACACACATTCTTCACAATATAAAGAGTAAAACTTTTGGCCTTTCTAAGTGGTAAAAACAGATAAGGAATTTGTAAATACATGTGTTCTGGCACCACAGAGAAATCGCTTTTTTGTGTGAAGCATAGAGGCACGAAATACTCGTCAAAGAAACATCAAATCATTGCGATTTCGCCAAACTATACAACTTCGTTACAGCATATTGCGATATGATGAAACTAAGCAGCTAACCTGGTAGTGTGCCATGAGAAAACCCGACAATACTTGCGAGTTCCTTTGAAAACTGCATAAAAATGGCAGAATTTGCAGTAGATTCTCAGCACAAACTACACCACCCACCAAGCGATGGAACAAAAACCTCAAAAACTAATCGAAAAACCAGTGAAATCAAAGAGAGAGACGCAGAGCGATATCGTGTGCAAAAGCTCACGGAAGAATGAGATATCTGGTTGACACAGAGCTCAAACCCAATCAAACAAATTAATCACCCAAATATCTTGATATATTAACAAAAAATACGCCGGTTCTTGCAGCACTACGGTCAGCAGAAACTATTATCAAAAAATAGAGGTAATGACTGGCATTTACAGCAAATACTATGGAAGGTAGCCAACAAAATAGCAACAAAACTAGCAAATATTCAGGAAGAATATTTCAAACGTATTCCAAACTTTGAGACCTTGCTGGTTGTGCAAACTTGGAAAAAAAAACAACAAAAAAGTGAAAAATTCACAAAATTTCTGGCTATAAATAAAGCGAAAAAACATCAAAAACGGATTTTATTCGTCAAATATATTCATCTATAAAAGCTCTTGTAATAAACTTCATTTATTCGAAATTAACTCGAAAAAATCAGGGCCAAAAAAGAGTGTTTTAATAAGGATTTTTATCACAGCTTTCTACTTTCATAAAAATTTTCATTAAAATACTCTCATCCTCAGCTTCCTAACCGAAAAGTGAGGGGTCTGGTAATCCAGAAAAAACAAAATCAAAATATCTTGCTCTTTGTCTCCAATCCTGTGAATTTCCAAGCAATCCACATCTGTAGCATCTTGTTGGCGCTTATCCCACTGTGAAGAGCAGAAAAAGCAAGAAACTCGTCATAAAAAGCAAATTGACGTTTTCTATTGTGTTTTTTGGGGCGGAAGATGAACATTTTTCATACGTTAATATCCATTCAAGTGAAAGTAGAACAGGAGCGTTTAGATAGAGACGACTATATCGAAATTTCTCTCCTTTTCAGCGCTAAATGAAGGAAGTTATGATTTCTTCTAGGCTTCAGCACACGCAAACGAAGATGCCCTTCTAAAAAAACGAAATTCATTAAGACAGGAGAAGGGCATGACTTAATGTAAATACAATAGTACTATATATTTAGTGTGTGCTAAATACATGCCGGGGTAGTAGAAAGGAAGGAAAATGAAGTCATTTCAGACGAGAAAACACACAGTCAACGCAATAAAATAAAAAAAAATGAATACGCACAAAAAACCTCGAAACAGCAGGGAAAAGACGAGAAAAGCGGAATAAACTCCATTTGTGAAAGCTTGAAGCAGTTCACAAAACGAGTTTTTCAAAAGCTAAGCTTAAGGCTAATAGATAGCATGAAAAAAGCTTTATAGACGTCCAATTAGAGCAATAAACAATGCTTCTTATGCAAAAAAATCTTGCTATTAATTGCTTTTTTCATGCCAAAAAGTGAAATGTGTAAAAGCAATCCAGAAGTAGCGTTTTAAGCTTCATTTGAGCTTCCAAACTTGCTTATCAACTTACCACAATAGTCTCTGATTCTGTTATTATCATAATCCTGGAGAAAAACGATGTGAATTTCTTGGTAGCACCCTAAATTTCATCAGGTGAAAAGAGAGAATGGAAGAAGATAGTTTTATAGCAGAAACTTCATAAAAAAACACTCAAAATCAATCAGAAAAGCAGCACACGCAGTACAAACACCTTGTATAGCTAGAGCGACACATCTACACACCAACACATGTGCACACTAACATATATACCACATATTTCAATTGAAGATTACTAGTACAAAAATTTCCAATTTGAAAGCAGGAAAAAAACCGGTATTTTCCGTGTAAAAGTAAGCACAGAAGAAGTAGAATGATTCGCACTTTAAAGATAGAGTGATTCACACTTTCAAAGTAGAATCCCCCGAATAACGCTCGCTTTACCATCGATTCTTCGCTCTTGAGCTTCTGCTTCTACACTTCTTCATTGTATGAAGATACAACACGAGTGCACATACACCCCCTATATAAATCGTATATTTACAAAGCCAAGTTATCTCACGGAAAATAGTTTCTCCTATTCTTATACCAAAGTGTTGGCGTTATTTTTTGTGTGTATTTCTAATTAAATGAAAACAGAAATTAATCGTCAAACTTCGCGTTCTGGCATAACTATCAACTAAACAGCTTGCGACCTGAAAGTATCATTACAGCACATTAGGCGTATCTATAAGGCTAATGTACTTAAATTCAGACGCACAAACACAACGAAAATACCACTCGCAGCAGAAATATCTACAAAGTCTATTCGCAACCTCACAAAATCTAAAAGTCCAATGTAATACCTCTTCCCTGTCCATCAATGAACCTTGAATCTTAAGAGTCCACGAGGAGGGACCACTGTGTAGTAAATTCTTTGCTTGCAAGCTATCCAACTCAAAATGGCGATATCTTTGGTTTGAATAGGTGTTAAATATATGCATCCTCAATTTCCTGGTGCTGTGCTTCATCTGTGAAAACAAAATTTTCTGAGCATTAAACGGTAAATCCCTAAGTTATCATAGGAAATTTAATGACTGAGAAAGGATAACTAAAAGTAGTTGCAAACTATGTGTCACCCCCATCAGTGTATGTACACAGCTTTCCACTTCTCATAAGAAATGCCACGTCTCTTTGTATTCATCCCTCACTCAGTGAAGGATGCTCTCGGTGCTACCATAGCATCTATGTGCGTTATTACTTTGCAGAAGGAGCATCTTTCAGCGTTTATTCAAGCTAATTACAGTGCTTTGCAAACGCGAGAAATACACTTAATAGCCTGCCTAAACTCTGCTTCAGAATATAGGGGAAAACCTACGTTTTGGCAAAAGAAAGTCCATGAAAATGAGCAATTTATATCGAAACATTCGGGCCACACAGAGGAGGGAATAGGCAGGAAAAACAACCAATCATTAGCAGCTGACATTGAATGGTCTGAAGGCTATAATATCTTGATGCAGCATCACCAAGTATAGTCAACATGAATTTCATGAATTGAGTCTAAAATGGGAGAAGAGGGAGATTGAGGGATAGATATAGAGAGAGATTTATACATATGAATATATAGGCATATCTCTACCTCTCTATAACTATTACCTGTGCAACTTCAGAACTATTATATTTTAAAGCATCACGTACAAGCTGAGCATTTCGCTCAATAGCCGTATCTAGTGCTTGCTCATATAGGCATAGGCGTTCATACTCCTCATAGAGATCCTTGGAGAATTTCAAAACCTAAAATGTTGAAATCGATTGAACTGCAGATGAAGCTATGACTACAATTTAATAATGAAAAAACTGTATTTTTTTGGGAAGAAAAAAGTTAAATGATACGAAGGGACACTGTGAGCTACTCAAAGCCCAAGCATTATCAAAGAACCTTTCCAAGAAGACAGCATAATGTATTCCCTCATGAAAAACCACGCGTATGCACACAAAGAAAATTAGCACCTCCAGAATCACGCACTAAATGTAGATGATAAAAAGCCGGTAAGAATAAATACGTCTGGAAAATTCACCCCCATCTTTAATAGCAATCTGAAGACGGAAAAAGACAATATACTTTGGGTAGGAGAGGGGAATTCAAGTCTAAAAATTGTAGCCTGACATATGCATTCAACTCGGGTAATCACACTAACCGCACTTGGGAGCTGAGGAGTAGATGCATGCAATTTAGCCTTATTTTGGGTAGATTTGCTCTCATCATGCTCTGCATTCGTATATCCAGCAAAATTTTGGGCATTCAAACCATTTGAATACACCTGCGAGAACAAATCTGATGTACTTAGCATTGCATCACCCGATGCACTTCGTTGAGGGCTTCGGGTGGACAAAGGTATGCTAACTCCTTTAGGGCGGCTTGGAGCCATCACTAGAAAGGGTCTGTAAAGAGACTTGCAAAAATGAAACTTCTGTAAAATAGATAATACGGAGCATCACGTTGAAAGTAACAAAAGCATCTTTTTAAAAAGAAGAAAGAATCCATAAATATCAAGTATACGGTAAGTATACTGCTGAAAAGTACAAAACGTGTAGCAGTAGCAAAAAGTGTATGCGCTCATGCTTTGGTCACATTTAAACTGGTAAATGAGCATTAAAACAATTCATAAAGATGAAGTATCTCGCATCACAGCTGGCACTCCTCTTTGACACATAAGTATGAGACATCAATCCAGTAAGCATAATTTTCCTAGGAAAGCTAATTAGTCTCCCCAGGATTCAACAAAACCAACCAGATAAATCCTGCTCCTCCATTTAAAAAATAAACGCAAAACTTTGCTTAAATGACACACCAGCACCATCATATTTAATATGCTTCCGCCTGGTACGATATAGACCGTCGGAACAGCTTTATCCCGAATAGAAATTAAATAAAAACTCCTTTCAAATCACACGAAATAACATGCATCTTTAAAATAGCACACAAAAGCGTTTCGAAAACTGCCAAACTACAATACTTACCACATATATGCCTTTTATTCACAATTTTCAGCCTGCGTAACTTCAGATGCTTCACGATTTACATTTGAAGCCGTAAAACCGCAAGCGCAAACGTAAACTTCTATACTATTCACCGGTCATAGGGCATGTACATAGAAACCTTCAGCAGCTGAAAGTACTGTGGCCAGCCGGGTCAACATACGAAGTTATTGGCGATGACCCATGTGCTAAGGGAACTCTAGGGCGGTACAGCAGCGAAGTGCCGATGGTATTCCTACTTCCAACCTATACAAACCCCAATTGAATCAGCAAAGGGTAATCTGCAGCAGTACAGCTGCCAAGTGCCGATGGTACTCCTGCTTCCAACCTATAAAATAGCAAATGAATAAAAAAAAAATTGATAAGAAGCTTGCAGCTGTACCAGCGATCCATTACTTCCGAAAGAATTCCATATAACGCGTGGCGGAAAAAGAGGCAGTGAGGTAAATGATTAAAAGTAAACCACTTTATCAAGCCATATCTACATTAAGGTACATTGCTTATATGGCTGAAAAGTTTAGACACCGATGAAGGAGTTGTCACCGCATTATTTTTCAAACTGAGCAACCGTTACTGCTTAAAGATATCCTATCCCCCTGGAAAATGGAAAAAAAAACATCAACTATAACTTCCTAGTGTATAAAAACAGCGCTTATAATACGATTGAAGCAGGCCCTAGAATGATTTTCTTCACTTTGGGGGCCTTGAAAACCGAGCCAAGGGCAATGGTATGAGTGCAGTACTTACTGTGGAAATCTTGATAGCTTACCCGCAAAAAATTGTCACCGCAACTGCATTCTTTTTCAGATTTCATGTCACACCGCTACCACGCCTTAATTGAGGCAGTGTAAATGGTGATGGCAGGTTAGGCAGTAAAAGAAAATTATCGTATTGACAGGCTTGACGTTATCTCAGCTTTTGAATAACACCAGCACTTTGCCGGGCCGAAGCCATGCGCAGCACTGCTTGAAAACTTGGACTAGAGGTCGTTGCCGTACTCAGAGATATTGTAGCAGGAACTCGGCAATGTGAATCTTAACGTTGTTCAGAATGTAGTGTCGGTATTAAGCTGATGTGACGGGTTTCAGTAGCGTTTTTTCTTAAAATGCTACTTCCATTGGACAGCATTATCGAACAGCAAAAAGAATTTTCTGATGCTTTGGGACCGCAAATGATGCAAGGGCTGTACCTGAGCTAGTGGCAACACGAGCTCATATTGATGTGATCGCTCCCCTTGTAACCTAAAAAGCTTCTATAAAGAACAAGATTATTTTTGTGTCAATGACTGCCAAAGAAGGAGTTGCACAAATTTCTATTCCAAAGCATCATGCCTTATTATAAATCCTATACTAGGGAAGAGTAATAAGCTGCTAAATGGGCCGCAGAACAAGAGTCAGTGCCGAGTAGAAGTTTGAATCTAGTGTCTATCACGCATTTTTATAAACATAATTTTCAACCTATAAGTAAAAATTTTCCACGGATTTCGTGGTTTCTTGTAGTGCTAGCTCGAAATGTTTAAGAATACATTCACCATTTTAGACGCTGGGGAGAGCAGCCTCTGATGTGCACTTCAGTTCTGCTGATTAAACAGGAATTGCGCTATGTGGATTTGTTACTTGCTTTGCTTTTTAGTTCTATCACATTGAAGCGTTCATCACAAAAATATCCTAGGAAAATTGCTGTAGTTCTCCAGTTTGTGTTTTGCTCAATTCTAAAAATGTTGTCATATACAAAATATTAAGTGTACTATAGGGTATACTGGCAAAAGTTTTACGAAAAATCACGGAAAATATCTCTTTTTACTGTTACAGTCTTTAATCATGAGTTGAAATTTGCATATCACAATAAAGTTGCTAGTTTATGGAAGCCGATATACACAGAGGAAAACTGGCAACTGATTATATTTACTCGAAAAAACCGGGGTAACTAAATGAATTGTCTACTGAACCTGCTTGTGGTGCTAGAATTACGCTGTGGCATTAATGAAAACAGTAACACGCGATCTTCATTAGCTTTTTTTCTTTAAAAAAAGCAAGTCTTCGTGTTAAGAGGTTCGGTCCCCGCTTCCCACTGCTTAGCCGCAAGCAGCTGGGCAGTATTTCTAACTTTGCGTAGGGTCAGTGATTCATTGCTACATTTCCCAGCATTGGTAATTCTAGTAATGTAGAAAATCTTTCACAAAAAGAAACTGTATAATCATCCATTAATTTATACTGGTATTGAAGTTGCAATTTGATTCGTAAAGCATATCAAATAAACAAGGGTGGAGCATAGCTGCAAGATTAGCGCTTGATTAATTAGTCGAGTGAAACTTGAAAGCGCAAACGTGAGTCGACAGCCCATGGGTGCCCCGATAATAATATATGCAGATGATCCGAGCATACTGCATGCTAGCTACAGCGAGCAAAAATGAACGCTGCCTCCTCTTGAATCCATTCCAAAGCCTGAAAAAGGTGCACCATTGCAAAATCGTGATTACCTGCAGGGCTCATAGAGGATTGCAGTGTTTTTGGCCTTTTTTGTAGTCAGGAAGCATTCGACAGCTTCAAGTTTTGCTGCAGCTGCAGTCTGTTTTTCTATACTCATTACATACACTTGTGATAACGCCTCTTTTTGCCAACGCACCATAGGAATGTATTGAAGCTAAGATAGAGTATTCCTTCGAGCCGAGAGCGAGTATGTACACACGTGATGGTGGAAATGAATGTTCCAAATTTAATCTGCTACCTTAGAATCCTTCTAGCTCTAATGATGCACACCTTCTACTGGACGGAGCCTACTCACTTTGCCTCGCTTTACCTTTTTTGCACTGCGCTGGACTGGGCTGACGGTTAGCGTACCAATATTTCAGCTTGCTTCTTTTTATGTATTGGGAGGGGGGAAGACGGTAAGGTGTTTGTGTTTCGAGAGAACTTGCTTTTGGTTTTGACACATCTACTACCCACAATGATTACTTGATTTCCTCAATGGCTTTGTTCAGGCTTCAAGCCAGGTAATGCTTCATAGTGTTATTTCATGGTGCACATTGAAAATTTTAGAACACAATGCTTTGAATGCCCCAAAAATCGCGCAATTAAGCGAATTAAGCAAGCTTTTAACGTTACTCATGATTCCACCACGCTGAATCTTAAGGTATTTCAGCACTGCTGTAGCTCTGATTCGTCGAAAAATTCGCTTGCAACTTGATAAGGTAAGCAGTTACTGCAGCTTTTTTTATGTTGACGAATTTAATAGCTTGCCTTCGGGATCTCTTTGTAGATTCTGTGTCATGCTTTTGTATATCTTCATATAAATTGTCCCTACGATATCCACCTAATTAAACAGACAGCCTTGTACAAGCGCTTGGATGTAATATATGATCCTGCTATGATTGAGGGCCGTAGAATTTTTGTTTAAGGGATATTTGTCAGAAGATAAAGCTTTATGCAAGCGATATTTATGGTTTCCTTTGTTGCCCCTGGATTTGTTATGCTATTACGTGACTTGATCAAGTCTTTATTGAATATTGGCAGACTTGCGTTCTACTCTAGTGGGAATGCACACATACAACAGTAGTTTATAGTCTCAGATTCTTTGTAGTAAATTTATTCCAATCAAATTCTTTTACGCACACATGTAGAGCGCGATATATATTTTTTCCCTTTTTTTGGATTACTTTTACATTTGTATAGGTGAGGCTAAGGGCTAAGGAAGCTTTTAAACATGCTTGCTTTTTATTCATTCAATTGCTGCGAAACCGCTACACTGATTATCCATAAGGCTTGTAACGTTGTCATGCAGGTTTCCTCGCAAGGAGGTTCAACAAAATGACCCGTTATGGCGCAGCCTTGGATATCGTTGCTGATAATTTTTTGCGGTCCATGCTGTGGGTGCGTTTACTTCCTATTTTAGGAACATGTATAGCTAGTATTGAATGGATAACCTTTTCGATACACATGAATTCTGGAACCAATTGGAAATTTGCTTGTTTGAGGGGTCCAAAAATAATTGAAATAGTGTTTAGAAATAATATGAAGAATATCCATGGTTTTGTGATCATTGTGGGTTTATTTTATTTACCGCTATTTTTATACCTGCTACGTTGCAGTTACGTTTTCTCAGATGTGACTCGATATGCTTCCAGCGAAATTAATCTTTCTTGTCCGCTTGACTTGGCTCCCCTGTGGAAGTGGGGTTTAAACACCGTTTTATCTGGTAGTTGGAAAGCTTTTGTATTATTTTTATTACTTGTTTTTCTTATATGGGGTAGGTTCCACTCCCTAATTTGCGAAATCTGGGTGATTTACTGTCATAAAAATTTACTTTCAGAAGAAGACACTTCTGAACCGCCAGTTAAAATCTCATAATAATCCCAAAGATTGCTTATGGATATCCAGAAATTCTACTTTTATACTTTACTGCATTGCCCATCTTATTCGAATAGAATTTTCCTTGTTTTCAAAAGAATTTATCGCCAAACAGAGCTTTTGATTGCAATACGATAAACGAGGCTTCTTCAAGGCGTTCCCAATTTTTACTTTGTACGTAATTTAAAAGTAAGGGAACATTTCCGTGCGAATATCATATTTTTAGTGTTCTAAGTAAAGAGCATTAAAGATGAATAACATGATGCATATTCTCCGCTTTACGGGATATCTCCTATTGAAAAAGGCTGTTGTCTTGACGGCATTGAAGCATTAAAAACGCTTTTTATGATTTTTGTGTTATTTCTATTGTTTTTTTGATTAATAGCTACACGAAATGCTGCTTTAGGTTACTGAAATCATGAAATAAAAGAATGCTTGCTTCATGCTTTACTCCTAGATAAATTTTTATTTACATTGAGCAGTTATTATGAAAGATCTTGTAAAGCGTTGATAAGTGGTCTATTTTAACTAAGAATTCGCTTTATAATGATGCTTTCCGTGGAACTGAATCACAGTTTGGCGTCTTCACTCTTGCTGCAAAAGTACTAAAGCATCTTCTGTAATTTTCCGTTATTTCATTTGCTTGTGGTGAATATAATGCCAAAAATACGTGCTTCCTTAATGAAATTTATGAAAATTGCAAACTATGGCTATGCTTCAACTTTGTTTCCTTTTGATTTGTATTCTTGTATATCCCCCAGAATGTCTTTCTTTGTTTTAGTATTTGAACATCTCCGCATGTGCTTTCTTATATATATAATTTTGCGTACAATCTGCTTTGCTGCCGGGTTCTAGGTGCTTGCTAATTAAGTCATCGCTTGCTAAAGGAGATATTGCAACGAAAAAATGATGTACCGTTCACGCAATAGGACAATAATATCTGTTTTCTACGTAGCACTTTAAAGCTATTCTTTTTCGTCAGTGATTTTAAGGTAATTAGCAAATCTTGAGGATTAAATTGTATTTCGATTATTCTTTAAGCTTCTCATGCAATGTAATATTAAAGTAAAGATTACCACATTTGATATATCCTAAATTTTCTTTAATAACTGAATTTTGATTTCGTGAATATATCTTGGGAGTATTTTTAATGTTTGTTATTTTTGACCGTTTTTCGCTGTTTTCTATTGATTTGTATACGATTAAACGGTTCAACGCTGCGCTGCAGTCAGATATTTAAGTTTCATTTTGAGCTATTCAATTTTGATGGCCTCCCAATTGACCAGTTTCATTAAATTTGCACGATTAGCTGATCTCCCGCAGATACTTTGCAGTAAAATATCCTTTAGAGTTGTTTCCTTTGTTAATTTTTTTCATAGTTTTGGTTTACTATACGTATAGATTTGGTATTTCAACTTGATAAATAGCTGGTAAAAATGCCTTTAAAAAGGGCTTTTGTGATGGCAGTTTTTAGATTCCTTGTGTTACTATCTATGCATTAATGTTAATAGCAGTGTTTCCATTTGTGATATGATTAAGTAATTTCACAAAAAATTAGTTATTTCTAGTTTCTTGTATTAAATTATGATTTAATCAAGATTTGGCAAATTCTAAATTAGATTGCATGGCATTTACTATATGCGCATAGCTACTGAGTCAGTATTCTTTATAATCTCTGGTATTTATGCAGTATTATTTTTTTGCTCTGGAAAACACTTTATATATAACATGAAATATTCGCGTCAGAAATCCTGCTATTGAAGCGATTTAGTATCGATATTACCTTATCGAACGTTTATCAACTGCTGATTTCCCTGAAATAGGATTGTATCTAACTTGTGCATTTTTACTTTGTTTATAATTACAGTAATCTTAACAGTCAATTAATATGGCTCTGTTAGCTCGGTTTTCTGGTATTTCCTTCCTACTAAAGTTACTCCAGGATTTAAGTAACTCTTTACTTGTTTGAAGGTGTCTGCGTTTATTGATACCACCTTGATATCGTCAAGCCTACACTGCTTGAGATAGCTTTTACTCTTTGGGCTGAAAACCATTCTGAGGTCTTCCCATTTATCATTTGTGTACGAAAATATTGTAATCCCAAAGGAGGTTTTCCGGCGATGGAGCAAAGCAATAGTGGAGCTTGACTTTTGCAACCCACCGAGAATTCCTGCCTTAGAAGTGTATCCGTTTGCCACAAACATAACTGAACGCATAAATTCTCATCAAAAAAAATTAAACAATAAGTTTCGCTTGGAACAGCAAAAACTTTTTCTTGACGCTAGTCAACTTCTTTATGTATTTTTTTGCTAATATAAAAAATTCCTTCTTTTTTTAATTTTTTTTTATTTCGTACCTCTTTTCTTAGAAACATAAAATAGCAATCTGAAGCAACTGCCTACTATAATCTTGAACCGATCTGGGGTGCCTTGGAATTCAAGCTGCAGAATAGTTTGGGGCCATATACATTAATTGATTTTAAATAGTTTGGCTTGCAGTTTTTTTTAACTTTCTTTAACCCAGCTTCTATTATAGCTTTAATTACCTTAATAGCTTTTCCGAGTGCCCATTCTGGCATGCTTATTGCTGTAGACAGAGAAGCAAGAACTTTCAACTAATACTCTGATGTTTTCCTAGCATGTTTCAACAAGAGCTTCTTACGATCAAAAATAGCTGTCTAAATGTGAAAGATTTCTTACATGGCGGTTTGACCACAGGTGGAACTGGTATTTTCGTGCATGTTTTCCCATCTCCAGAGAAACCTTTTTTGCATTTGCATGTCGCTCCTTCAGTATTAAATTGGCATATCGCATCATTGCTGCATCCACCATTGTTGCTGAGGCATGGATTTAACCCTGCACAATATTTGAGAAATTTTTCATTAGTCAACGCTGTTTGTAACTCCGCAGTACTGGAAATTTATGTTAATTTTCTTACTGATGCATAATCTTCCGTTGCCAACGAAGCCAGGCCTACATACGCAAGCAAAGGATCCTGGCTTGTTTGTGCAAACTGCATCGTCGTGACAGCTGTGCTTGTTTGTTGCGCACTCATCGAGATCTGCGAGAAAATTTTGGTAGCATGGCTTATTTCGAGATTAATGAAGAAGCACTCGACACACAACATAACGCAACTCAAGCTACAGCAAAACGACTTAATAGTATATGCATGTCCCCCTAACATATACTTAGTAAAACTGGTAACTAATAGCTTTACAAGCAAAACCAGCTTACCTGCACATTTTAAACCATCCCCTGTGTATCCGGTATCGCATTTACACTTGAAGCCTCCATCGGTGTTGATGCACTTGGCGTTATCATGGCAGTTATGGGTTTTCTCGGCACACTCGTCGATATCTATTGAGAAAATAAATTTATATTCATACAGCGCCTTTAAGCCTTTAGATTTACAACGAATTTAGTTTTCAAGAGTGGATAGTCAACACCAACCTGTGCAGCTAATTCCATTCCCCTTGTATCCTTTCTTGCATGTGCAGCTATATGATCCATTCAAATTATTGCACTGCGCATTCGCGTGGCATTTATGTGATTTGTCTGCGCACTCATCAATATCTGTAGAAAGGGAAAGTAGCACGCCGATAATGAGTCATTGAATTTCTTTAGTTGCTCGAACCCTCGGTTTATTACCTGTACACGTGACTCCATCTCCCTTGTATCCTTTCTGACATTTGCATGAAAACGATCCCACGGTATTAACACAAAGTGCTTTATCGCTGCAGTTGTGCCCATTGGTCTTACACTCATCAATATCTGAAAATATTAATTTGTTTTCCGTGATGCTTAAATACCAAATAATGCCAAGGTGAGCAACGAAATCGGCATCGGGTCACTATAAAGATACATTGTAAAAACCTGAGGATGGCCCTTTTTTGATTTGGCTTGAATATAAACTGTGTATGGTTACTAAGCTAGCAACGTGTCGTTTTGATGCTTTAATATTGCAAACTCAATAAAATAAGTACCTTCACATGTTTTTCCATTTCCTTTGTATCCTTTTTTGCAAGTGCATGTGTAAGAACCAACCGTATTATTGCACTTTGCATTTTTATCACACTTGTTTTCCGATGTGGAGCATTCGTCAATATCTATTGTGAAAGAAGAAAAAATCAGTAGTTTTTACTAGTTGTATAGGAATTTTAGCCGAAGCATTTTATTATGAAGCGGCAAACGGAGTCTA
>JADHZB010001829.1:15525-54060 GCA_015657535.1 Nephromyces sp. MM_2019
TTCCTTTAAATCCTTTCTTACAAGTACATTTATACGATCCTGGTACGTTCTTGCATATCGCGTTGTCGTCACAGTTATTTTTACCCTTGCATTCGTCAATTTCTGAGATAAAGGAGCGCACTTTCAAGTATAAAATTTCCGAGGAAAACACACTATTAGTCTGTAAATTTGTTTTTGATAGCACAGGAAGCTATTGTAACTTTTTTCAATGATTATGAAAAAATAATGCGTTCAAACTATGTTCGTCACTTTGGATGCCTCCACTGAATCAACTTATTATTTTTTAAGTTTATATAATAAACTAAATGCGGAAAAAAAGGCGTACCGTTGCAGGTTTTTCCGTCACCTTTGTATCCTTTTTTACATGCACAAGTATATCCACCGTCAGTGTTCTTACAGACAGCATTTTCATCACAAGTGTTCTTCTTTGAGTCAGCGCATTCATTAACATCTGAAAGAAAGTCATTTTTGAGAGGGCTTTCAATTGATAATCAGATAGCTTGTTTTTTTATACACGCAATATACTTTCGTCATCTTATATTTACCAGCGCAAGATTTTCCATCTCCTTGGTACCCTTCATCGCAGCTGCAGGTATATGATCCAAGGGTATTAGCGCAGGTTGCGTTCTTGTGACACTTGTGCGTGTTCAGCTTACACTCATCAATATCTGTAGGTATAAAGATACGTTTCAGTGGAAGATGATATTGAAGTAAGTTAGTTTCCAAAATATGCATTAAATTACAACTTAATTTTTATATAAATACGCTCCAATCATACTAAGTTATCGGGAAGGACCGAGTAAGGAAACATAATAAATTAAAAATTTAAGTATCTCGGGAATTATTTCAGTCAAGCATGTAAGAACTATACATTATGCATGGCATTTATTTTAAGGGTTTACCTGTGCAGTCTCTTCCGTTTCCAGTAAACCCGGGATTGCAAGCAACAGTATAGGACCCATCTGTGTTTGTGCATGTAGCACATTCGTGGACCTTGGCTACTCCTGTTAGACACTCGTTGATATCTGAAATAATTATAAAAGAAAATAGAACATTTTTAGTTATTCAGCAGATAAGATGCTAAAGTGGTTATGCAGTTTTTTTTATTTTCGCAGCATATCATACCCGCATCTAAAAATATCCAAGAAGCGTCTGCTATTTGGAATTGATACGCTATTTCAACACAGTAGAATATCAGCTATCCCGGTGAATCTAATTGCAGCTGTATTTTTTTATTAAAAATGTTGTAGATGAAACCAAGAAATGAGTAAACAGCGGAAATTATTAGCAGTCGAATATATATATTATAATTTAAGCCGTTATTCTTATACCTTTTGGATCCCTGCCGCTGCCTGTATACCCGGGCTTAGGTATACACGCGAATCCTCCCACGGTATTTTTGCAGATTGCGTTTTTGTGGCAATTATGAGTATTTTCCGCACACTCATCAATATCTGTTATCCGAAAAAATTTAGGACTTGTATTAAGAATAAAAAATACGCAGTAAGCTTTTTAATATAAATACTTATGTGAATTTAAGCAGATATATATTACATCGTTATATCACCTGTACATTTTTTTCCGTCACCCTTGAAACCTGCCTTGCACTTGCAGTTATATCCTCCTTCAGTATTGCTACATATTGCATTAGCATGGCAGTCATGGCATCCAGCGGAGCATTCGTCAATATCTACAAATATGTATTGATTGTTGATATTGTGGAGCTTTTATTTGGATGCAAATTCAGAGAATTACACATTTGTTGTGTATACTTTCTCTAAGAGAGGTTATAGTAGTTTCTCAAGCTATTTTTCATTTTTAAACGTGCTGTTTTTGGCAAAATATATGATATGCTAACGCCATAGCCAGTGAATTTTTGTTTACCTGTACACTTCTTTCCATCTCCATGAAAGCCGTCTTTACATTCGCACTTATACGACCCTAACGTATTTTTGCATGTTGCAAACTTTGAGCACTCATGCTTGCCTGTTTTGCACTCGTCTATATCTGCAGATAAAAGCGGCCATGAAGCACTTATTTTCCGCTTGGCTTGTATTAATATTTTGGACCTTTGTTGTGGAATATTATTACCGAATTTAATGCAGTGTTTGACTTTTCTCTATGGCAAGAATTTTACCAGTGCAAGTTTTTCCATTGCCTTCATATCCCTCGCGACATGTGCAGATATAGCTTCCTGGCGTATTTTTGCAAAATGCCAATTTGTGGCAATTGTTATCAGCAACTTTGCAGCACTCATTGATATCTGTATACAGTTAAATATTTTACGAGAGCTGTGAATCTTCCACGCCATACCTATGCTTATCTAGTACACCAAAATTATAATAGGGAAGTTTTGTGATTATATTTTTTAGTTTACCGCTGCAAGTTTTTCCATTTCCTTCGTATCCTGGTTTACAGGTACATTTGTAGGACCCCACAGTATTGATACAATTTGCATCTTTATGGCATCTATGCGTGTTAAGCTTGCACTCATCAATGTCTAAAAGCAAAATAAGGCTTGAAATCGCTGTCCCAAATAATGCATATAGTTTTAATATGACATGCGTAGTCAAAAAAAATCTGAGGACTAATTTGGGGTCTAGAATATGAAAGGAAGAGAAGCTTAAATGTAGATCCAGATTTCCCCTTTCAAAAAGCTGCTTTTTAAAAGCTAAGCCTTTTTTTTCTTTGATTTTGTATTTTAAGATGAAACTTTTTCCGTTTTCCCTCATATGTTATCCCTCACTTTTTTCTTAATTTGCTACACTATTATAGCTGCTTTTGTTCTGACGATTTTATGATTTAAGTGATTGAATATGCCTTGCCTCACCGGTGCATAACTTTCCGTCTCCTGAATACCCACTTTTACAAACACACCTATAGGACCCGAGGGTGTTTATACAATAAGCGTTTTTGTGGCAAATTCTTCCGCTTGCGCACTCGTTTATATCTGAAATAAAGCAAGAATGTATTCTTTTATTATTCCAGGTGAAGTACGACCTAGCAGGGAACTTTTAGCAGGTTTGCTAACTCGTGTGCATCACGATCGAGATTATTTCAAAATTGTTAGTACCTCTACACGTGTATCCATCTCCTGACCATCCAGGCTTGCATTTGCAGGAAGGCTGTGTATGCAATACACTGCCAGTTTGCTTCGTGCATATTGCTTCCTCATGGCAAGGATATTCTGAACATTTGGCAATTTAGTAGGATGCTTTTTACCCAATCCTACTTATAATTTAACGTAATTGCTAGCTCACCGTTATATTGGATGCTTAATATTGGAGTTTTGTTCACAATGTAATATATATCGTCGTCACAGGTTTTGGCATTTACAACCAGATTTAACCATCGGCGTCCCATGGGTGACAAACAGCGCAGCATATCGCTGATGTCTATCGAAATGTCTTTCCTATTATCTTTATCGGGTAGTAGTTCATATTCCATCATATCTGTTATCAGCTGCGTAGTAAATCCATACATAGAATACTTTTGGTAAGTTTGTCTACGTTTTATGGGAATTAACTTGACGAAGGTGCTAGTTTATGGAAACAAGAGTGGCCAGACTTACTTGAGGTGGTCTCCTGTATAATATAGAATTGGAACTAAGCCCCAAATTAAACTTTATAGGCTTGGTGCGTGCTGTACCGTTGTCTTGTAGAAACAAAACCGAGGCTGACTTTAATTTTGCGGCACAAATCATGGGGAGAGGAAAGGCAAAAGCGTATTGATTATCGCTGAACCCTTTTAGGACAAAACCAGCTCTGTGGCCCGTGATTGGACTGCCCCAAGTGCTGTTGTACTTCGAGAGTGTTAACGTCGTCTTTATTCTATGCACTGTTAAGCTGTGGACGCACTTGTCAAAGCCTGAAGAATATCATAGGCTACGTTATTCGTCATTGCTCTTATTACAAGCGCTATGATGCACCCTTTGTTATAACACTCACCTGCGTGCTTAATCACTAAAGGGGACTTGTCTGTGATATCAAACGCGATTGTTCCCTTGGTAGTTCTACCATCTAGCTTTACGTTCCAGGAGCCTCTAAAGGTTTTGGGGGTGATGTCAAGAAGCTTTTTTAAGGGAATTTTCACTGTTTTTGACTCTAGGGCAACTGTTTCGGTAACGCTGATTATATCGTCCTATGTAGAAATTTATAATTCGATTTTACGTACTAGGAATACTGATAAAATGCATGGTTTAATCATATATCGTGGCGACAGAAGATTATTACCTCCTCACTAAGCTTATCCAGCGCCCACTGGTTGCTACTTAAGAGCGTCAGTTTGACCTCTATTGTTTTGTCCTTAGCTGTGCTTTTGGATGCATCTGGATATAAGTCCAGGTATATGTCCTTTGGCTCAGACTCATAAAAATGCTCTAAGTTAAATTCGAATAATGCAGTTCCCTGGCTATCCTTAGGTCCGAATACCACTCCACAGTCTTTCAAGACACATGTCTTTTCTCCATACTTAAATCCATATTTTATGGGCTTTAAGTAGCTCGTCACAATGGGTGCATCCCCAGTAGCCTCTGCAAAACCTGAAAAAATTATTTTCCGGCTTTATTACAAATTTTAAGCCAAGTTGAATGGATGTATCTCATGCTAGTAAACTACCATTACTAATTAAAATCGTTAAGAAATGAAATTTTGTTTGAAGGGCACATTGGGTTTTACTCGCTAAATTTACTTACCGACATCCATAGCAAAAAGTAGCGAAGAAGCTTGTAGCAATAACCCCGCTATGGCTGATACCAAAATCCGAGAGCTCCCCATCTTCGCCAATGGAAGTTTTAAAAGCTAATAGAGCTGAGATAACTAGATATGCCACTGTTCTTAAATAGCACACAGAGCTTCTAAAGCCAAAAAAACTTTTTAGTCACCATATAAATATAAACAAGTATAAATATCACTGCCCTGCTCTAAAACTAGGAATGCAGAAGCAGGTTAATTTTTATTTAGTCAGCTCGGTGCTTAGACGTAGCACCGAGTCCTTTGAAAACTAGCGGCCTTTGAAAAGAATAACTTGCTACCAAGAATCCTCATTTTTACCTTCTGCATTGGCAAGTGCTACTGCTTCGATGGCGCAGTTGAGAAGCTAAGCAGCAAGATTTACGCAATAGTAACGCAGAATGATACTACACTCCAAAATATCGCCACTTATCACTTAACATAAGATTGATGCGCTAACGTTAATTTGCTACCTGAAGTTCACGATTTGCGAAATGTGAAGCCAAAAGAAAGTTTGGTCGGCACTATGGTGAACTATGCCATCGTTTAATTTTTTTAAAGGTAACTTGGTTATTCTTGATCATTGCAATCACAAGGTAATATGCGTGCTACCACTATAACCCCCTGTGGATGTTGCGCTGTAAATAAATGCAACTAGCAGCTTATAAATGTTTCGACCCAGAGTCAGCAAAGCGCTGGACGAATTTTTACAACTAGAGCCATTTATTACATAGAAGTACGTGTTATAATATTTCTTCAAGGTGTAATTTTTTTTGAAGCTCTAATACTCCGATATTAGATGCATGGGCATGCATAAACTGATACCTGAATTATTGTAGTGCATGAACTTTTAAGTGCTTATAGCGCCTATGGCAAACCGTTTCTACTATTCTATCGAGGTAGTAATTCTAGTAACTTCTGGTCGCTCTAGTCTAGACGTGCACTTTCGCCTCAATCGCTGCATATATCGCTACCACACGGTTGGGTCTGTTCTGCTCACAACGACGCTTTCTCGCCTTCAAAGTGAAGTGGTCCATTATGTTGTAATTTTCGTGCGCTAGAACAGCTAGCGCTCAAGCTCTAGTCCCTCGCTGAAGTGCGCCCTTTGGCAGGTAAGAGCTGCAGATTATTTCTCGCTTAAGGGTATGCTATTCAACATAACATTGCCAAATTCTTACCCTAATAGCTCGCCTGGCAATTAGCGAAGGCCATTCCCGCTAGCAGCTAGTCACGGCAAGTCTAGTTGTGGACCGAGCTGCATGACGAACGCGAGCGTTGCAACTAATCTGCCCGAGTTTAATGTTAGCATGCGATACCGTTACACAGCTAGGTATGCGAATCTGCCCGTACTAAGTGATAAGCAGTTCACGAAGTTTTCTTGCACATACTCATCCATTTTGTCAATGTGAGGGGTTATTTCGCCCTGTTAGTACATGCATATTTCATCAGCCCAATAAAATAGCAACCTCCCATAAATTAACGCTATGCTTCTATTAGGATATATCACGTATTCTGCTTCTGGCAAGGTACAATGCCTAATTTTGACAGGGCCGAGCAGGAGGCCAATACCTCATCATATGCACCGGAAATGGGGAATGATCCGGCGCTCCACTCCACGCATACTCATAGCTAAGCTTATGGAAACTGCACAATAGCCGACGATAACTATTAGCATGGGGCTAAGGTGAGGATGCAGGAGATATTCACTCAATTATAGGACATTAGCAGCCCCAGATGCTACGCTTTAAATTGGGAGGGTTTTCAGTCTTCACATGAAAGCAGCGCTCGAACTCCTACTTTAGGGTATGGCGGTAGGCTCCTTTTAACCTCCATTGAAGGAGCTTAAAGCTAGGCTCTGGTCATACTACTTACTCTTATAAAAAGGGTGCTACCATGGTGTTTCATCGAAAAACCATGGTGATATCTAATCTACTGCGGTGCCAATATATATATTTTTATTATTTCTCCAACTTTGCTTCTGCTTGCATCAAAGATATAGTCTGCCGAGCAGACTGACGGAGTGAAACGGGTCACATCTTTCACCCATAAGCTAGCTTCGAGATGTCTTCAATGAGTTATCTTACGCAAGCATCTCGAATGAAAAGATGGAACTTAATATTTTGTTTTTGCTTCAACAGCTCGTGTTTTTACTTAGGGAACTATTTGGCCATTATAAGTGTAATTGTAGAAGAAAATCTTTTCGCTTGCCTTAATATAATAGTTGTAGTTTTATGTTAAATATTTGGTAGATATCAATTAGAACGAAAATTAGTAATATTCAAAATCAGAACACCGCACTAGTTCCGTGAATTCAACTGAATTCACAAGCTCCTCAGGCCCCTCTTTTGCGCTTGCTTTAAATGCAATTATACTAAAATGAATTTGTTTTGCTTTTAATATGAATAGTTGATGTAATGTGACTCGCTGCCATTTAATAGTTTTAGGAGAGGTAAATATGTAGAAATATTGGGGAATAGCGAAAATTTATGTATTAAAAAAAAAATTGTATTAAAAATATTTGCCAACGTCGATTGCACACTTAACATCTAGGAACCAGGAAATCTTTGGCACAGTGTGTGACTGAGCTATCAGGAAGGGAAAGCCGTGGCGAATCTTTATGAATTATATATCAGCGAAGATCTGGGTGGCACACGTAGGGGAAATGTACTGGAAATTTTTTCTCACTATGTTAATACTTAGAAAAACTTGCAAGTACGCAAACCAACAATTTTTTTCGGCTTTTAGAATGGGTTTGGCGAAATTTTGACTGCTAAATTTTCAACCAAAACTGCTTTACCTACTTTCAAACACCCATAAACGAATAGTATCTTTTTTTTCTATCGCTTTTTTCGTGTGCAATAATGCCATTATTCGATAATTTAAGTCGGCTTTATTGTACTTTGTGTGGTACGGAAAAATTTTATGGATTGAACATTCAAGCACCTGAAAAATGCATTTTTTTTTATTAGGTCTCTCCAAAATTTAGTTGATGAGCATTTCCATAGGAACGCTTGTTTGATTTGCTTTAATATTTTTTCAAAAAACTGGTATAGAAGCACATCTACATAATCCGCTTCAAAGTTGAGCTAAAAAATGTGAAATTCTTGCGATGACGAAGTGATGACGGACATTAATACAATTTTTTCAAAATTTTTTAGTAGATTACAAGGTTGTTGGGCATGGTAAATACATCTTATTTGCCATGCCCAACAACCTTGTAATCTACTAAAAAATTTTGAAATAAGCACTTAATATTTTTTTTTCTGAAATTGTGACGGATAATAAGCGTTGCTTCCCTGTGTTCGAAAAGGATATGAAGGATATTAAAGTTTTCGTTGTAACTTGCTTGCAATAATATGTTCACGTGCATAGGTTTAATCATCCACGAATGCCGTCGAAATTTACACATTTATTTCAGGAATCCCAAAGTGCGCGACGCCGTCGTCAATTCCATACTTGCTATCTTAGTTGATATTTTTGATGTTGCTGTTCACTATGAAAACAATTATTTCGCAAAAACAAACTCTTATACACTTCTTGTTTTTGTTTTAAACTAAGCAGCCCTTATTTTTGCTTCATCGGCACATTTGTGATGTATATTGCATGTGCATTGATTTTTTGTACTGAGCAGTTCTACCAGAAGCATTACATGCGGCAGAGTAATGGTGGAAATATATTGTAACTTTGCTTCGCTACTCCCTATAGTGAGAACGAAATTGGTTTTCGCTGCTGACAGGAACTATCTCCTAATATGCTTATAATGAATACATGTAGAATTTATAACATTTTCATCGAATTTCACTATGTGGGACTGCTAAACTCCTGTACAGGATTCTTCAGTAATATGCACTTCGTGCATGAGAAACAATTTTTTCAGCCTTTAGCTTCTTTATAGAACCCTGCCATATGTATGAAAGTTACTTCGTAAAGCAGTGCTTCGTGAAACTGGACAATAGATATACCACATAATGTGAGTTAAATTCTGACCGTCTTCAAATTTTTCCTTCAATCAAGGGTTATTTAATACTTTTCGGATAAACTTCGTATATGCAAAGTTTATGCTAATTTAGCTTGTTTGATCAGACAATCCAACTTTCGTGTTTCGCAAAATTTTTTTATTGGTAAAAAATATTCATGAGCATACAAAACGCTGCAAGGTGTTCTGCGCGAGAAGCTCGCCAGCGAAAGGCTGCCTTATAGAGAGGCGGTTAAGATAAACAAACAACTTCTCTTATCTAAGATGCTTCAAGTTTAATGTTGGAATTACTTTATATTGGCTGCATGTCGGAAACACTCGAGTAACGGCATAGGAAGGCAACGGTCGCAAGATCTAAAATTTTCCATGGGCCAAAAGCCAGTATATGGCTAACTATAGAAATCCGGTCATAAAATCCAAATAAAAGTGTAAAACGGGCGCCGGTTGACTTTCCTAGTTTTCAAGTGAAACCAGGAAGTTGTGCCTGTTTGTTCCTCAACAGTAAACGCTTCTTTATACTTCTTCAAAGCACCACGTAGAACTTGTGGAAGTCTACAAAATAATAGCATTTTATGGAAAGGCTTTATCTGAAGTTTTTCCTCGGTGGTAAACATGCTCGTACGGTGCTCTGTGGAACGTTTTGCCATACCACATTTGGTAGGTACATCAAGCATATGCGGGGCGTTGATCCATCCTATATTGAGAATACTCAGCATAAGGTGGAACTAGACAACCTACAAGCAGAAGCCCGAGGATCAGTTAAGGATCCTTTAGCCAATAGAGCAAGCAGCCAGAAGCTATATTGGCAGCACCGCCTGCGATACTACATCCAAAGATGCGCACTACATAAGTAGCTTCATGCAACGTTCTACCGTATTAGCGTAGCAGGATGCCCGTGCATCCACAACTGGGCTAGGGTTGAGTTGCATGTGCGGATCGCCGTCTGCCAATGGTTGCATTAGGTGCTGCCAAGCTAGAAATAATACGCAGAATTCGACCCCTAGAAAGGGGGGGATGCCTCCTTTTTAAAAAACCTATAAAACTTTTGCCGTCACTTCAGAAAATACCGCCGTGCTGCCCTTTCATCCTATTTTGCGCCCCGCGTAGACGACTATGAAAGATGCGAGATAGCATCCTAAGCAGGGACTACCGTACAAGCACCCGCCCGCTTGCAGCTAAAGCGGCTTTCTGCGATGCAGAAAAAATACTAACCATATACCTGCACCCTGTGATTCAACATTACAAGCAGCCTTTAGGGTTGGCAATATGAAAAGTTTATGAGGCGGAGTTCTGCACTCTTCACTTCACAGTACCCGCTCAATTTTTCTTTCAAGATTGAACAAGCTAGCAAATTTATCGATGTCGGTCAAAACTAAAATTAACTCAAATCTGACAAATAGCGAGCTATTATGTCTCACCAAAAGGGCTAATACCATTGCCAAAAATGCTCAGGGGCTCTGAGACTGCTAGTCAAGCTACGTAAAATTTTTTTAGAACTATAAATCCTCCACGTATGTATGACTACATAGCGAATAGCGCAGCCATGCTACTCTTCATGATTTATCCTGCTTAGTTTACTTCATTACAGCCCTACAGGTATTCTTTTCGAAACAGCTATAGTTTATAATTTACCCAACTTAGATGTAAAGTTTCCCATTAAATAGGCGAGCAATAAATGTCAGGTTATTCTGTTGCGATGGCGCAAATTTTACAGAGCGCCCAAACTACTAGCAGGTCCAGGCCGGAAACTTAATCCCATGATTTTAAGAAATTTTATAATGCAGCAGAAATGCCTCCATCAGTGAAATAAACCCGTCCTTGCTGTAGAAAACATAATATCATCAATTATAGCAGGTGCTACCACTGATTGCCAGCGCATTCAAAAGCCCCAGTATTCATATAGTCCCAAAAATGAAGTTTTTATCAGCTGGCCGTTCTAGGCGTATCAAACTAACTCATTTAGCAGCTTTTCTATTCGGTCTATTACTATCTGGACAAGTCTGCCTGGGACAGCTGGTTACTGAGATATACGAAAGTAAGACTATTGTTGTCTATAGTGGCTGTATACAACAATTCCGCATTAAGTGATAGCACTACTTTGATTGTGAGCAACAGTAACATTGCAAAGGGACACATAAAAAGCTGGAATTAAAAGAAAAAAAATTTATCTCATCTAATACTCGAACAAAGCTCTCCACCAACGATGAGAATAAGCCGAAATCATATCTCATTATTTCTGTTTCAGCTTGCACTGCCATAGAGGGAGAGGTAGCGCGATGCGGCCCAGGAGCAAATTGCTTCATAATAAATGGATTGCCTACGTGCCACTGCGTGATAGACGTCGCCACAGGTCTACCTCTAGCAGGGAATCCATACAAAGCCTGCAGTAAGAAAATAAAAATTTGAGAGCATTTACAATCAAAATAAGATGCTAATAACTTAGGCATATAAAGTACGATGTGAAGTTCGTCGAAATAAATATATAGCAAACTTGAAAAGATCGCCTTTTTGTGTAGCATGGGACATTAGCGGGACCTGGCAACTCTTCTCTTACATCGACACTGGTACCGGATTCTACAGAGAGATATTAAGCCCATCATCAAATGAGCCATTTGTAATACGCCTTGACCGAACAGACGCAATCTTGAAAACTAAGTACATACTTGGTTCAATATTTATAGTCACAGCGCTGACGGCATTCTCGGTAACGTCATAACTCCATAGAATGCTTCATAAAAGTTGTTGCAATGCCATCCATGGCTAGCATGCTAAGAGAAGATACACATTCCGGCGTCTATTGTACAGATGGGAGTTTGCGGACGCGCGTTTTTAGATGCCTCAGATAATACTTCGATTATATTCGAGCAAGCAGAGGGATTCATAGACCAATTTGGACGAAGCATTATGCTTCGTACCAATCTGCTGGATACCACACTAATAAAATACCATAATAAGGGTAAGGCGAAGTTTCAAAAATGTTCTGATATAGCTTTCAAAGTTCTTGCTTAATTAAACGTCCTATTGCAGTCACCGACAAATTCGACATTAAGGGGAAATGGCAGAAGAACGAAGGCTCCCGGGTTGACATATATGATCTGAAAAAGCCGCACCATTGGCCTAATTACAAGACAGGTTACAGATAAAATGATAGACCTAGCAAAATAGAAGCAGGACCTCAACTCTTCACATTGAATTACATTTGCAGGATTGACAAAAAATTGGCGGGCTTATTGGTACAACGATGAAAGCTATGGTTCCCCATTACTACGGCTTAGCATGGCTATATTCCTCGATACAACATTACCTTCAGAACAAGCCGCGTTCAACACAAACGCTAGAGTAAGTTGCTTCACACTTCAGATATTAAATTAAACTGGCACCGACACTCATTCTATATTTGCTTCTCGGCAGTTTGTACAAGTCGGATGGTACGGCGCTCTTCGTTTCGGATCAAACCGCATAAACATATACTCTCCTGCTGATGGAAAACCCATTTTCACCCTCCTCCGCATTGATGTTCTTCCGCCATTTACTCCTATCCAAGGCTCTGCTCTCTCGATAGCTCAGCAGCTTGCCCCGAAGACGACTGAATTACCAGGAGGGCTCCTCGGGGATTCAGGACTATTATCAACAGCTGTAGGTGCGTTAGGAGCCGGTGTTTTGCCAGCAGGTTTGCCAGCAGGTTTGCCAGCAGGCTTGCCTGCAGATTTGTCTGCAGCTTTGGCTCCAGCCCTGGGTCCCGCCCTGGCTTCTGGCTCTTCAGATAACTCAGCCAACGTACGGCGTGATTCACATATCTGTCTCTGTTAAATCATGGCAATTAACTAAATGCCTCTTCATAATATATATAAATGTGACTCCATGACACGAAAAAGATTTTTTTGTCATCAGGCGAACGAGTCGGCGCCCAGTGCAGAGGATCGTTACAGCAGCGCGCTTCAAGCCGCAGAAAACCCATCTTCGGATGCGCAAGGACCCAACACTTCCGTGCTTGGTAGCATGGGATCCTCCGACACGCTGGCGAGCTTGCTGGGAGGCATTGGGGGCACTGGCGGTGGCTCACTTGCTGGAATAAGCAGTGCATTCAGTAATCTTGGTGGTATTGGGGGTCTGGGGTGACTGTAAATTCTAAATTAGTTAAATTTTTCTTTATTCAAAGGATAAAAAGCGCGGCGCCTTGATGAGAGGCTGATTACTATATCAATTTCTCGAAAATTTAGGATGATTGGATTTGCAAAAGGCTAAAGATCTCGCAATCCAGCACATATTCTTTGAAGAATAGATAAAATTACCCAAAAATATTGTATTGAGGTATCGTCAGTATCATTTCACCGCTTCGAATTTCTTCATCCACGGGGTGAGAATCCCGCTATGTTATAAAGAAATATTTTAATGTCTACTAACAGTCTATTTTCTTATAAAAAAATACCGAAAGACATGGCACTGGGTCACGTGGATCGAGATGAAACTTCAGTAGGCTTCGATATTATACACCGCTAAAACATTTCTGGTATCTACACCCTTAACATATCCGGGAATTTTCAGACTGTTTTTGTGATTACTCCGTAGTAATGAGTAGCTAATGATATATTCGTAAGAAAGGTTGGAACGAAAATACGCTTCGACCAGAAGTAGTCCTCAACGGAAACGCTTCATTTTTTCATGAATAACTGCATGAAAAAGCTATAGAGAGCTTCGGTTGAGCTCGTATCCCGGCAATGTATAATCCTTACGCCATGTTTTAACATGTGAAAGCGCGCTGGCGCTGGATCCTTTGTATCACAAAAAGGCTCTATGTAAATTCTGCTCCCAATATATCATTTAAACCACAAATGGGTAATTATAAAGGATATATTCAGATACCTTAGAGATATAAAAATTATGGTAGCTTCGTAGTTACCAATATATCAAACACGGATATGCGGAGTCTTGAAATTCTATGCAAAATAAAACTCTAGGAAGATTGTATTTGCCCATCATGCTATGGTATTCTTGACCTCTCTTGGTGAGCGGAATATTTAGTATACTTTATGGGCGCTGTTCTCCGTGATGAGCTTATTCTGGCATGAGTAGAGCTTGTACATTTGCACTATCTAAGCAAATCCCTTTTTAAGAGCAACATAAAGCGTATTCTTTGTGCTGGCAAGGGCAAGGCTGCCAAAAGACATTTCCGTAGGTAGTGTTTATTATCCTAGAATTCCTCATGACGGATAGTAGAGTGTAACCATTTTTGTAAGCAACCAATATATCTCAGTGTGACAGCTTCTGAAGATATAAGTAATGAAGAACCCCGTGGAAGATTCCTCGGCTTGCCTCAGCGAAGCTTTTAATTCCTTCTTCAAATTTTTTCCATTTTGTCCAAAAAAAATAAGGCGAGCATTTAAAAGCTTTACTCTTGCTGTTTGTAAACTGAAAAGTCAGTTGATATGTGAATATACCAAAAGGTGCCATGTAGAATAGTGCTTAAAGTAGCTTTTACCTTAGAGATGCCCCAGCTGCTCTACCCCCAATTTAATGGGTGATCAGTTCCTGGCGTATAAGTGTACGTGAAGACGTTGATTAAGTATTCAAGTAAATTTTTTTTGGCCACTGTCAACTGCTACAGTGATACAGTAAGATACCAATAACCTCACCCACCTACTAACTGTTTCCCTTGCATTAGACATATTTGGATATTCCTACACGCGATAACTAACCCAAGTTGCACAAACTTACCTATTAACGCATATGACATTTGAATACATTATTTCAAAAGAACGCACAGTTCACTCGACATTATTATGCTCTTTCCTGAAATCCATATATCATTTGAAACTATGCTGTTAGTCCTACCGCTAAAAAATAACTTTTTTAAAGAGATGCCAAAAAAAGTTACGATATATTGTGAAGCTCAGACAGCAACACTAACCCGTTATTTCATGAAAATTCTGGAATAAAATTTTTTTTCATCGAAAACATTAGTATTCCTGCGTAGAGATATTCACAAAGCTGTTGCAAGAGCAGTATTAGGATCGCAAGGAGTGTGCTTTCTGCTTATAATGATCATAATCTTAGCCAGGTTTGCTGCTTCTTGGAGCAACAAAATAACTCCAAAAACTGCATACATATCATATGATACAAAAAGTTTTTCGTTAGTGCTTGAGTGGATAAAAATTGAAGGGTTAAAACCCCTCTTTGGTAGGAATATTCGAAGAAGACAACAGCGAGCGACCCGCTACTGAATTAGCTTGAGAAAAAAAAAGGCGAGTGGATTATTATAAAAAAAATTCACGCTTATATGTCACTATATAATTTAAGCACATCAAGTAAAAATAAGTTAGGCATGCATAAATGGAAGAATATAGTACTTAACTTAATTATGTACGACTGCGTTTATTGCACAATCTATAGAAAATAAAAGATTATGCAGTGAAATATATTTTTCAGTGTATAGTGCCTCCGTAGTGAGGGGCAGCCGATATTTTGCTAGTTTTGCCTATGAAAGATAACACACGTTTATAAAAAGAAGAACCCAATGCCGTATATATGAAGCCAGTGGAAATAATATATATGCAAAGTAATCGTATTAACTTGCTGTAAGATATATCGACGTAAGAGAATAGCACTCAGGAAGTAGCATATCTATTATAAGAACAAAAGTTAAATACTTAAACCAATTTTCCTCTTGCGTATTAGTTACCCTGGAAAAAACTCGTATTAGCGTAGAGACGAAAAGTTATTTAAACGTTCAAATACAGAAGCAGAAGGTTTAACGGGGTGTGATTAGACTCAATAGTAACATATATACTGCTTAACTCATTTTTCATAGATGCACAGCAGCATAGTAAGTGCGTTTGAAAATGGCTGTAGCAGCGTTCGCATGGCAGATATATATGTGGATCCCCTTCAAAAAAATATTTTATAACTTAATATTATGAATTCCTCGGCATAAAATGTTAAGTGATCCCACGCCAATGTGACTGGGGCCCCTATACAATTTGGTATATCAATAAATCTTAAAAAAAAGTAGCACTGTTAAGAAATGCCTAGGTGATCTCCACCGTACAAAAATATGCTCAGGTATGGAAAAAATACACGTAAGAATAAAGAATTTCTAGTCATTAAATCCTGTAATGAGTGTAGGCCAGCATATCGTGGTAGGCATCTTTACTTGAAGTATTGTATAGGATACACCCCATACTTTTACATCAAGGCCAAACTGAGATTTAACTAGATATTAGTCCCTAGCAGAGATTGTTTTCTCACTCCTAAGCTATTCGGATTCTCTTGAATGCATTCTTATTGAAAAATATAATTATCAATCAGCAAATTATGGATTCTTTGAATTTAAGAGTTTTCGGCATGCTCGAAAAAAAGCTTAACTTTAAAGTATAGCATATTTTAAAGTGGTAGCGCTCATTGTGATCCTACAACATGCATATGTAATTATTTATTTATAAAGGAATTTTTCACTACCGCCATCGTCTGGTAACTTAAAGAAGTCAATCATAAAAATTCAGGCAGAATGTACCGTTGCATCTGGGATGTGACACGCTTTTAGCCTTCAGGAATAGAGATACTGCATGAGCCTTGAAAAAGCAGCTTTTATACTGCTAGTCCATAAAAAGCTTCTGAAACGGCTTTCTATAGTTGCGTAGCATGATCGTATAATGTTGGTGCAGAGAAATACGCCGCATTTCAGTCTCAATACAACTTCATCGTCACGAGGAAATCAATCAAAACTAATGAGTGCTATTGCGATGCACTATGCGAAATGTCGTCCTATCTTCAAATATATTCTTTATATTAACGTTAAATGAAGAATGAACTCCCATTGCAGTCGTTTTAAACGTCACCAAGTCATTCGGTAGAGCCTGGCCTTCGGTCACATTCCGTGCCTTAGACGGGGTCATCGCGCCATGTCCCGTATAGCTATCCCGCTAGCTCGGGTTTCAGGGTACATGCGCAACAGACGTGTGGATTTGAGATTAGGGAGTGATTAAGCTACTTCCAAACTGCAGTGGAAATATAGTTTGGAATGCCGGGTGATGGCTACCTTTCCTGTTAAGCGATGAATGCGTTATCTCATGTTGTAATATGAGGGTGCAAGAGAGCTATTTTGAAAAAAATTGAGTGTCCTTGAAGATATGTTAGTAAAAAGCATCCTGCCCTCTGTATGTTTGAGGAAACTTGGATAATAGTTATAAACCCTGTAACCATTTGCTCATAGGCGATTTCTCCCGGTTGATATACTTTAAATTTGCCTACAAATGGATCCCTTGAATGTCAATCAATATCTTCAGCATGTTTTTCGGGAGCACCGAATTGTTCTGGGAAGTTCGTCTGTTCCGCGGAAAGAAGTATTGCAGAAAGCAACAGGCTGCGATGTTTATTGTATATCCCCAGATATTGATGAGAAATCTTTGTTAACCAATGATATTTCATCGAGTGTGGTAGCGATTACAAACGCAAAAGCTGATGCTTGCATTCAAAAGCTGAGGAAAAATTTGGCAGCCCCGAATAACTTACATTTGCGGAATGCCTCCGGCGAACCCTGTGGCGCTGTGGAATTAATTGGCGAGAATAAGCAGTTGCTGAGTAACTCTACTGCAGAACAAAGCATTCCACTGGTGGCAGAAAGCAGTACAGGGTTTTCAAGCAGCAAAAATGCGGTCATAAATAGCAGTAACGATCATAGAGGTTCTCCTATGTATACAATTTGTTCTGATCAGCTTGTGCTCTACAACGGTGTTATTAGGGGCAAGCCGCCAACCAAAGAGGTTGCGGAAATGTACCTGCGATGTTATTCTGACGATTCTAGCACTCCGGTTGAAACAGTTACTGCGGTAACCGTTGTGGAGGCTCTAGGTGGAAAACGAGCTACTGGTGTTGACCGTGCAAAGGTATGGTTCTCGAAGATTCCAGAAGAAAATATACAGCGTCTTGTAGACTCTAGCGCCACTATGAACTGCTCTGGAGGTTTTAAGATAGATGATCCTTTAATGAAGCCGTATGTTTCTAAGCTGACTGGTTCTCCGGATTCTGTGCTGGGTCTTCCCCTGCAATTATTATCCGAATTATTTGAGCAGATTCTAGGTTCCGAGGCTGCAATTAAAAATACCGAAGTTTAGCGATGCTTTTGGAGTTTTTCCCTTTTTTGCGCTGACAGCCATCTACCAGTTGATGGTGCTAATCAAGATTTCCGTTAAAAATGAGATGAGGTGGTGATTCTTTCCAAGGGTTTGAAAGTAGATTGATAATGATATCCTTTTGAAATAAGATTGACCATCATAGACACCTAATACTAATTGGAAATGGTTCATTGTTTTCAAGCCTTATAATTAGGCGCTTGTTTTCTTAGTTATCCATGGGTTACGAAGTAAATTTGGCTCACCTGTTACCCTGGTTGATATTTGGAAATCGGCTCATAAGTAGCAATCCTGGGAATGACAGCAGCTTTGTATTAAATTTAAGCACGTATGGTACCTCCCGCTATTTTATTTTCAATCTCAGCAGTACGATGCGATGAGGAATGATATGTTTTCAGACTAGCTTGACAATTAGCTTGCTTTCGTGATTATTAACTTGCACAGGAACGCAATGAGGAATGCATTTCGTAAAAAGTGAAGAAATTACAGAACTTACTGATACGTCCATGAATTCGCTCTTTATCTACTTTCCGCATTATAACTTAGTGCATACAAACGCTGCAATGTGTGTATGTGAGTCAGGAATTGATTTTTAGCTTTCATTGAGGGTTTCAATCGGGGTAAGAACAATTGCGCCCCTAAGGCATGCAAAATTTGTGCCCTATTGCACGGTGATGCAAATCTTCAAAATTTGTTCGGGAATGGGAGATTGTAGTCTTTTTTACTTAAATTTATTTAGTGGCATAATTTTTTGTCTTTGCAACGATGTGAACATTGAGTTTCGAAATAATGGACGCCCTCCCATCACTCTTCAGAATCTAAGTTTTAGCTTTTACTTATTTAAATATGTTGAAATAGCTAGAAACCCGGTAGCTTAAAGATGTGGTAACCACGTATGAGCAGGTTTTTCGTTGTTTTGCATCAGATGCATTAGTGATGTATCTCAATTTGCAGTTGGTTGCTATGGTATTGTTTGGGGATAGCTCTCACGCTCTTCTTTTAACTTTTACTTTTATTATAACAGTTTATCTTCACTAGCGCGATAGCATCTTGTTGACCTTGACAACTAGTAACGACATTGCAGTAAGAAGTTTTTCGAAATTACAGTAAGCTGATATACCTATTTAGAAGCAGGATTAAAATTATATCTCTGTGTTTGCTATTTGCTACTACTGTATAAAGATAAAAACTATGTGAGAGGGGCATTTTTAGGAAGGTGCAATTACGTGGTGTTGCCAAAATATATTTGGGTTGCCTCTATGTCATGCTTGACACTTGAAAATTAAATCAAATATGTTTATGCAAATTAGGGAATTTGAAATTCTTGGCGCGCCTATTTGGTGTGCCTATCTGTTTTTCCTCCTGAGTTTACGAATCCTTCATACACTTCATTTTAAAGAGTTTTATAGGTGGTTAGTAGTGTTTCGCATATTTGAATTTCGTATGTTTATGTAGCATTTTTAGCTGAAAGATAATTTTATGCGTTCATTGAATCACGACCATCCCCAATAGGTTTTTTTTTTGTAAGCATTCAGTCGGAATTGAGCACTGCTTGAAGTTAATTTGGAGATCACCAGTTTACTGCCTACGTGGATTGATATGCCGAAATGATTTAAATAATCGCTGTTTTTTCATTGAGTAAGGTTGGAAGCCACGACTGATACCTTCAAAAAACAGTGGCTATAGGGTGTGGCTGAAGCTGTATTTGCTAGCACTAAACCAGCGACTAATGTGTCCTTTCCCCAAGCAACTTTGGCAGCTCATATGTGAAGAAACCAAAAAAACAGGGGATTATTTTGCATATTCGTGATGCTAATTAAGAAAGATTTGTATTATCAGTTTGAAAAGATTTTATGTTGAGCCACTTATTTTAGAAATTTTACCAACTGCTAAGAATTGATGGCTCACCAAGATACAAAAATTTAAACGAGTTTATATCTTTTTAAGCTGCAGTGCTGTACGTATATTTCCCTTATGCATTTCGTAAGCTAATTTAAGTTACATGGCATGCTACTTATCGTTGACTCAGTTTTTATTTCAGAATGGTTTTCAACTCGACTAGCTAGTTTAGGGATATTTCTTTGCGAGGATTAGCTTTTGTTAAAGTCTCTTCGACAGTCTTTTCTTCCTATGCAGAGCCCTGTGTCGCAGTTCTAACATAGTCATTCTAGTGGCTCTTGCGCGCTTTCCCCCAAATGGTATTGTACTGTCATCCTCTAGCCCTTGTGCTATCCGCGAATCAATGAGCTTCACTCTTGCGAAGTTTTCTGATTCCTACGAAGAAAGCATGATTGGATTGTGTATCTTTGCTATAATAGCTTACAATGCCGCGAAATTCAGCTCGATGTTAATTATTTTACCATAATCAGGAACGCACTTGATTGTATTTTACTTCTATGCAGCTTTGTATTTGAAAGTCTCGTGCTTGACGAGTATCCATTTTTGTATAGCTAGTGCGCAGAAGCTTTATGGCGAGAAGTTCAACTGCTTTATTAATTCTGCATTAAGTGTAGAATATGATAATACTCAGAGTAGGCACCTTATTCGCAATTCACGAGGTTGGTCGTATAAACTGGCACAAGCTGCTTTGGATAATTTTTCTCCCTTTTAATTGAAGTATTTAAAGGCTAGAGGAGTCCTAGATGTCTGTTCTATTGCAGTGCATACAAACTATACAAACGAGACGCGTATTATATGGACGTATAGCGATATGTATTAAGCACATGTTATGATGAGAGAAACAAGGTGCTACAGGTGTTTTACAGGTAACACAAGGCTTTCATCTCAACGCTTTCAAAATATTTCTTGCTAGCCCTTGCTAAACCTTTATCACACAGAAAGCGTATTCTTCAATGTCATGGCTGATGGTTTTAGAATCTTTGAGGCGAATTTCCTCGCTTTTCTGTATTTACAGTTTATTCAGTAATAGCAGCTCTTCGAGCTTAACTATAAAGGAATTATTTCAGCTGTACTCCATACTTGATGGCATGACGCCTTCCATTTTTTTTGCCGTAAGCTAAGACAATGTGGTTGTTCTCTTGTTAAAAAATCTAATATGTTTTTAAGTTTTTAAAGTGAAACAATTGACATTGCATCAAAATTACCGTAAAAAAATATTGTGGTGATACAAAGTCGAGGAAGTTTTCAAATTGCTGACGCTTAACTTTCTTCAAGCAAGCCTTGACAAAGAATGTTGGCAGTGTAAATCTGGGCTTCATGAGAAGCAAAAAATTGCCATACGGGCCGTAGTGCGCTCATACCCGATGCACTATATTTAGCTGGCTGCTTGGTTCATAGTATCCATTGGTCATACCAAGCGATACACGGCCTCAAAATCTTAACACTAAAAAGACTGCATTGTTGTTTTAATTTGGTATTGCTGCAAGCCAATATTTTTCATATAGACCTTGTCAACTTTGGGATAAGGCTTTATTCATAGGTGATATACTATGTGTAAATCAATCACAACTATTTTTTGAGAAAACAAAAAAGGAGGCGCTTGTTGAACTTCAACTGATCAAAAAATTTTGAATTGATTCTCCATATGGAGTGGCATGTAAAATGCACTGCATTCCGTTGCTAATATGCTAAGTGAAGGATTTGGGTTGAGCATGCGGTCTTCCGCCCTACCTTCGACACTCGTATCATGGCGGCATTGCCATGAGCTGTTTCCTACAGCGAAGGTGAGCTTAAAGAAATCTGAAGGAACCACAAAAAAAAGAAGGAAGCTGCAGATATATCCCATTCCATGTGTGCATTTGAGAGATAAAAGCGAGACTAGCAGCATGCGTGTTTTAAGCGATCCTCACTTAACATGCAAATCAGCGCTGTGCAGGAAGTGCCGTAAAAGTAATGGGTTAGTGTGCTACCAAAAAAAATGAATAGCTTCGAATTTTAGGATGCTATAGAAAAATTCTAAACTGATGCTATTGATGAAGCGCATCTTGATGTATCTGACTGACCAAAGGTATAGATATAACGAGCATACTGTATTTTCTGCAGCCTGCTACAAAATTGGAAATTTAAGTGTTTTTCGGCAGCATAATAAGGTAAGAAAAAATCGATTTACGCAACACATTCTATTCCTCTGTAAGAATTTGGCATTCCTGGCTGCATTGCCTTCTTCGGAATTGCCTATTGCAGAGGTTCGTAACTCCTGGCCTCTGGAACCTCTTACGTTTAATATTAGCCTTGACGAAGTCGTAGTGACCACTCGTTTGAACTTACTTTTTGGCTGTGTGTAGTCCATGTTGATGTTTCTCAGTCTACTTTAGTCTTTTTTCTGCCCTGAAAGCGTTTAAATTTCGCAATTCCATCGGTATACGGCACTGAGCTATGCATGCAACCCAGTTATGCAGAGGATTATTTAACGTAGTTGCTCAAAAAGGTTTTTTCAGCTGAGCTGCTTATTGCAAAGGGATTTCTGAGTGGTTGATACTATGCATGAATGTATTTCGTAATACTGAATTCTACTCCTTTGTGTCTATGGGATCAACCATGCACACATTTGTCACTATAGTAGCATTTTTGGTTGATTGACCTAAAATATTTACAAAAAATTAGCTTTTCTGATGAAATCAATTTTCTACCAAGCTGACGGGCTCCGTATGGAGCAAAGGCTACCTAGCTGATAATGCTAACTTTCCTTAAGCAGTATTCGAGTCTAGTGCGTGATCCACAGCTAGCATGGTGTATTTAGCCTGCCACAGATACGCAAAAATAAGCCTGCTCTGAAGCATTTCACGCAAGAATGACAAAAAATAAGCTACGAGGCAGAAATCAAATTGCCCCAATTAACTAAATTTCAATTAAGAAGGAAACTTATCACATGTCTGTGGTAGCTTCAGAACATGTGTTAGAGTACACGGAAGCTGCTCTTGTTTCAGAGCGAGCGAGGTAGCACTTGTAAACCGTAGATTAACAGCTATTAAGATATATATTTTAACCTTGCAGTCCATTAGAAGTATTTAGTATTTCGCATATATGGTTAAGGCATCAAAAAAATAGCCAGGGACTTCCTCCTACTACTTAAAGCTGGCCTATTCATGCTTGTCTCATGCGTTGCACGGTTACCAAGGCTACACCCCATGGAAATGACAGTGCTTTAAAAACATTCAAAAGGTAACTCTGCTGTAGTTCCATAATTTCATTTCCGGTTCCTGACTGAAAATTAGCAGCTCAAAAAAGCCGGTAAAGCGTATACTGTCGCTTCTCTGTAGTTATGTCACGGCTCAAACGGGAGGCAGAAATCATGGCACCAGCAATTGAATCTCCTTGCTTGATGAGGGCAGCAGCTTCAATACGAGTAACCCGGAAGTGAACTACAAGGCGGGCGTACTCACTGACCGTCGAGGTTTAGTACTCAACCTCGGTGGCTATACGTGCCTAGACTAGCCAAAAGGTCTGAAAAGTCTCAGTGGAAAAAAGATATATATCACATAATTGAGGTGAGGATGATGAAATAGATGGCTAGACAAGGCTCTTTCACATGGTCCAATTTAAGAGCTCTTTCTTTTGAAGCTTATGGTGTTCAGCTATAGCTACAGTTAATTGTTATGACGGATAGTTTTAGCATGCTTTTATTGGAGATCCACTGGCTCCATGAAAGAAGTCGCTGCGTTACACTGAACAATATCTTGGGTATTCCGTATGAGGCAAGTTGAGCAGTTCATTACTATTTTAAATCGAATGCGAAGATTAGTAAACTTCAAGCATTCACACGATTCCCGAAAGAAATGAATATTTTCCTCCTGTTCCTAAATAACCCTTGTGGCGTGAGATGAAGCATGAATATTGAAGAAGGGCCTCCAAGGGCTGTGTCACCTACAAGCTGCTGACAAACACTAGAATTTGCCGCTGTTCTAGGTTTGATCACAAGGTCACAAAAAAGTTGAAGCAACAAAGGCTGCAAAAGAGCTTTTATCTTTTTGCTAGTTTCACGTTACGCTACTTGTTCAACATCGATCAATATGTGACTAATGAGGCTGCTGCGGCGATGTCGTCGTCCCAAAGTGTCATGTTAACTAAAGAAATTCTAGGCAAACGGGAATAGTAACTCGAATAAGTAAGCATTTCAAGTACTGCAGTGAAGATAGCACGTTTAATTGAGCTAAATGCCTTCGCGCTTGCTTTAGAACATGAGGCGGAATATAGTCCCTATCTCTTATTATTTGTATCGCTGATGCTACTACAGACCCCCCCCAATATTCAAGAAGTTCTTATTTAGAGTATCTGATTTATTTTGGGACGAAAAATTGTTGATTACTCCTGGTTTAGCTTTTTTGGCATCGCTGAATTCTGCTGGATGCGACTAGTATTTACCCTCTAATTGGGTTGCTATTGCTTTGCAAGTCGGAAAATTCAACAGTAACTTACCTTGATTTTTTGAATTTTATTGCTAAATGTAGAAAAAAATGCTACTTCTAGTCGCTTTTGATGGATTTCCTGCATATAACTTGTTATAGTTTAGTGTGCTGCTGCAATAAAATATACTACGTTTTCGAGATGGTGAGCGTGAGTAGCTATAATTTGTCACTAGTACTGCTTGCAGTTGTTGCTTTGATGATGCCTCATGAAAAAAAATTCAATGCGGCGTTTTTTGTTCGGTTTGCGTTTTTACGTACTTTTTATATTGGAAGCACCATCTTATCGATATACAGCGGTATTTTCATGACCTAATGTAGCCTGCCTTCAATTTTCAACTTGTACATCGTATAATGTTTGTCGTGTCGTTTAGTCCTGCCGGGTTACATGAAAAATTTGATGTCATACAAGTTCCTACTTGAACCATAGAGAATCCCGTGTATCCTATGTTTACTGCAACAAAATCTTCTCCTCCAATGATATTAGGCTGAGCTGTGATGCTGCACTTATCGTTGGACTCAAGGTTTGGTTTTTTTATGAATGCAGGTTAATGTGTCGATATCTTAGAAAAAGGCTTCGAACTTCCTAAAAGAGGCTGGCTATCGCTTGCATAGTTGTCTACCAGTACTCTCCCATTGAGGATTATTTTTCAAAGCTTGCGTGATATCATGAGCAAAGCCTAGCTATCCCCATTTTACTCCAGCTGGACCTACAAGTAAGTGCCTCTTCGCCACAGTCTACACGCTGGTTTGATGAAGCCCATCAATAAAAATTGCTTGTTTTTGCTTGAAATTTTGTATTTTTTTGTTACTCGGGTTAGTGATTTATGCTACGCAGTGTTATAGAAACAGTGCTTTGAAATGGAAAACTAGGTATAGTTGAAAAAAATACCTGAATGGCATCTCTAGAGTGATTTTAAAAGGTTTTTAAAAGTGTATCGTATACTTTGCTAGCTCCATGCTTGATCTTTTTCATCTTATCTTCGCATATGGTGGAGCGAAATCCGTCAAGAGAGTAAGTTTCTCGTCTCAATTTTGAAAATTTCGTTATTTTATCGGTGGGTTGCATAGTTATTCACCTTAAGGGAGCTACGATGTTTCTTAGAACTATTTTTAAATATTCGGCATTCTCTGCAGCTTTTCTATTTGCAGTGTACTTGTCAAATTTGTGCAGCATCTTACCACTTGCTAGTTTTGGGGATAAATTGTTAACGATAATGTGAGGAATCCTTTGGGAGGGTTTTTGCTGCTGCAAGTGTATTTTGCAGGTGAGGTTTCGCTCTTGTCTGATAATGTAGTTTTTTGCACACTTGAGTTGCTGGAGATATGTGTTGAGTCTGATGGTATCTCTTTTCAGAATTTTTTTTTTTTTTCTATTATTAAATCTTTCCTTGATGAATTGCATTTTTTTTATTGACTCAAAAATTGCAGTGTCATTATGTGCTCTTTGATGTGATTATCACTGTGTTTGCAGCTTATTTGGTATTTCAAAAACTTCACTGCTTTGGTTGTCGCGGAAATTTCGGTCATTGAAGAGCAAATTTTTGCTTGCTTGTTGAACTTGTGTTTTTTCGCTACTCCCCCCTCTGAATTAGGGCGTACTATATTAGGAATGTGCTGCTCACAGCATTAGGGTATATTCTATCAGGAGTGCAGCATCAGCTATGTGGTGCTTCAAGGAAGTTTTTGGATGCTTGTTGGCCATCCATATATTTTTTCGTCGGATCAGTGCTTATTCTTCGTTATTGAAGGTCTGGAACTACCTTTAATAGCAGATTTGAGGCTGAATCGAATTATATTATAGTTGCGAATTTCACTGTTTTAGTAAGTGAACAAATTTGGTAAAAATCAAGTAATTTCACCTAGTTTGAGCCGTAGTACGTAAGTACAATTTTAGCCGCTATATGCATGTATATATGTGATATATACACGTATGAATATTTGTTGTGGAAGTAATGAAGGAAGAAGAACTAGATAGCCCCCCTGAAAGAGCGGCTGGTAATCAGAATGATACCTTTTATATCGAAGCCTGTTTAAAATGGGGCTTCACTCGCTTCCGTATGCTGTATCAAAATGATGGAGCATTGTTACAGCATCCCTTCTGCCTTGTTCCAGAGGATGAGAATACCTATAAACTTCATGATGGTAGTCAAATCCGTTCTTTTTTTACGGAACTACTTGCATGCTTCAAAGATGCTGCCTTAAGAAAAAAGGCTTTAGAATTTTTGCAGATAATTTTCCAGAGGGTATTTTTGAGCTGCAATAAATGCCATAAGGCACTTGTAGGAAAGTTTGAGAAAAATTACAACGTCTTCATAGCAATTTCTTCAATAGAAAGAGAGCTAGATGAGTTTCAAGCCTGGCGTCTCGCAAGGCTTTGTAGTGTATTTCTAGCTGAAAGAAGCTGCAGGTATTCAATGGAGGTGGAGGTAGCATCCCAAGATGATGTTAATTCACTGGCAGCAGTTGACTTTGAAACACGGTTGCAGCAGGAGGCGCGACCGTTCAGAGGAGAGCTGAAGATACCGAAACTACGCTCTGATTTTGTGCGTACCTCCGACTCTTCACCTTCCTTGAATGATGAAAAAGCGAAGCTGATTCATTTGAGTGAGAAACCACAAAGTTCCATTGAGCTATCTAACAATTTTTCTAGTTTTGGAGGACTTGAGGCGAGCCTCAAGGGAAAGGCTGCGGAGAATGCTGTTCCTTTTTTACATGGTAAGCTTATCAACAAGGAAGAGGGCTCTTGTTGGGATAAGCGTGAAACAAGCAGTCTAGTAAGAGTTGACTCCTGTAGAACAGCATGCACAGCTTGTAATCCAGGTGAAGTCCTCGAAAATGTGAGAAGTGAGCAGCAAAGCAGCGTTATATTGCCTCTACCCCCTTCTTTACATAGTACTGCAGTGTCTACTACCCTGGATATTAAAGAAGGCGCAAAATTTGAAGCTAACTCACTACCGAGCAGCACCGTGAAGGTAGATTCTGCCGCTTTAGCTAATATGATTCAGATTGTGGACCTCGACTGTGGTGCGAACGAGGAATTTACAAGGTTGGAATCTGATGCCATGAGATTTACCAGGCATACCCCTTTACCGGAGGAGTGGCCTATTGATGCTGGACCTATATATTTGGACTTAACAGATGATGAAAGTTATGAAGCTCATGAAGCGCATAAAGCGCTGAGCGAGGGGGTTAAGATGAAACCAGAAGGTAGTAATACTAACTACGAGGGTGAAACCTCAAATTGTGAAAAGCTTGATTCATCAAGCATCTTGAAATCCTCCATCTTTGAGACTTTTGCTTCTCCATCTTTATGGATGTGCCCTCTTGAGGATCAGAGCAATAGAATGCTCATTTTAAGCCTTCTGAAGAAAGCTCTAGACTCTTGGTCTCGAAAAGTTTTCAGATTACTGTGTTTATACCTACCTTCATCCCCAAAATATCATGAAAACATGAAAAATATATGTAATCTCAATGATTCTTCTGCAGTCTTTAACTTGCAGGGGAATGTTGGCTCTACTGGTAATGCAATCTTCTCTCCAGCAGGGCTTAGCTCTACCGGCTTAGCAACTGCCAATATCGCTTCAACTTCTCTCGATCACATGCGAAAGCTACAAAGTGAAGAACTTACGCATACTCGCGCCTCACCCGCTGCGGATTTTCTCTTGCATTCCCCCTCTACTAAGTCTTCTGGGGAAAGCTTGGAGTCCCATAGGATGCCTTTATTAAGGCCTATTTTTCCACACAAAAGCTCTACGTGTCCCACAGGGCATAAGGTGGTGGGTACTGTATACAGTGCTGCTAGTAAAACATCGTTCGCTGCGGATCTTCACTCTCAAGCTCACAATGTGACTGTTGGGGGCATAGAAGATGCCTCTCAAAACCTCTCATTCGATAGGACTCCAGATTTTGCTGTTACCAGAGATGGTACTGCAGGAGGAGAGGCTTTTGCTGGCTTCCCTTTCAAAGGCAAAGAAGGGGTCGCTGAAGGAGAGAAGCCTCACGAGAAAGACTGTGTGACGCTACTACCTACAAAGTCTGCTTGCTATGCTGAGTCTTGGAGGCATGGAGGTCAACGTAACTCTGACGAGTCAAGGTTTCTACCCTCTTATGAAAGTAGTACTTCAGCAGCAGAAAAACAAGATGAGAGTGGGAACTTCTTATACAATGAAGCTGATCATGAACAGCACACTGCAAGAACCAGTTTTTTTTATCATCCATCGCTCGCTACTGAGCTCAAGCATTGTGCTGGTTCTTCTTCGGTGCCCATTATTGACGCACACACAAAGGAAGATATACTTAAGACTTGGACGAGCTTGGATTTGCTCAGTTTTTGCATGATGCTCAATTGGCTGGAGACTTCTCGTGCGATAGCCCAGCTGCAACATGAAGATATGGAATCGTTTCTGAAAAGCATTAAAGGCAGGAGCCCTGCTGACTGTTTGCCTGATATTCTTTCTTTATCATTACCATCATCACTGCCATCTCTTGATGGATACTCTAAGCCTCTGAACGCTTCTGAGAGTGCCTCCAAATCTATCATGGTAATTGACATTGAAGAGCTTTGTGAAAGTGAGACAGGGAGCATAGCTGCATCTGTTTCTACCGGCAAGGACTCTCCTTGCAGCTTTGTTAAGGCACGCGAAGTAAACCCAGAGAATGAATCTGCTTTTTCTCCGGTGTTTAACACCATCCGTCGCCTTATATTTGGCGACTTCCAAGATCCGCTCTACTTGTTTGAGTTGTTTACTTTATTTGAAGAGCTCAATCGACCTTCTGAAGAAGCTGTAGCTTCTGGACTGTCAGAGAACAATGAATATCAAAAACTCCTACACATGCTGGTTTCTACCAAGATATTGCCTGAATTGCACTCAAATCTCTCATTGTTTAAGCTTATCTTCTCTTTCTTGAAGACGAAGATGAGAAAGGTTACTTCTTTCTCATCATTTGATTTTTCCTCGGGAAAAGATTTCCAAAGAAAAGTAGTAGATACTCCTAAACCATCAAAGCTAGAAAAAGAAGAAGGAAAAACCTGCGTTTCTCCTTCGGCTAGTTGTGACGGCAAGCGATCACAGGTTGCTCCCGTAGCCTACTTTGATCCTGAGGAAGACATCCATTCTGTTCTTTCAAAATGCTTCCTTCTCTTACCTGGTGCTTTTATGTTTACTATTGGGCGAAAAACAGCAAGAAAAATAGAAAAAATACACACACGTTCATCCTTAGCGTTTGCGCCTGCACACGCTATTTTTCAGGACTTTGTTAGCGAGGGACCTGGTGCTGATTCTGCAGATTTTAGGTCTCTTCGAAGTATTATCGCCTCTTCAATTCCAGCTGCATCGCTTCATCAGGAAAAGTCTTCTGCACAGCTAATTTCTGGGAAATCTGACGTAGCATGTGACAAGCAAACACCGGAGCATTTATCTGTAAGACCTCTAGCATTCACACACACTCTCGCAGAAAAGTTTCTAACGGAAAACCGAACTTTTTCTGATAAAGAAGGCTGCTCGCTCACTGTGTCTGGTTTGCCATCGCAACGCTACGTGTTACCTTATGCTGAGGAGGCCACAGATTCTGTGATTTTCTATGATTTTGCTAGGCTTGCTGTGGAAACATTCATCCTGCTAAGGGTAGTTGAGATCTTCTTTGCTTCTGGATTGTATCCATTTATAACCTCGGAAGCTCGCTTGAGAAGTAGTGAGCCTCGTGATTCTCCACTAAGCAAACCTCTAGATTCTCGAGAAAGCAGTTCCAAATCCCTCTCTTTGGGTGCAAAATCTTGCAGCTCTGAGCCTCCACATACTAGCATTCCCTACCTTGTATCAAATGTCCACTGCACTTCACTGCTTACCTCAATTCTTGGATTTGGAGAGTTTTTGATGGAGCTACTGCGGTTTTTATCGCTTAGCAAGGACTTTTGGAGTATTTTCAAGTCTTCGCTTGACGTGGATACTGGTGTGTGGTGTGAGCCACACTCTAGGGATAAAATCAATCAGTCTTCATATTTTTTGTTTGCGTTTTCATTGAAGATGATAGGTTTTTCATTGTTTTCCCTGTTTCATCTAATTGATGTGTTGTTTAAGCTGCTACGCCACGATGCATTCGCAATTAATGAAGCTAGTCATATTCATCAGGATGATGCCACAAGAAAACATGAAACACTATATGAAACAAGTCTGAAGGTATCACCTGCATATGTGGGTTACTGGGTGAAGCTTTGTTGCCTTATAGCTACGCTAGACATCATTCAGCCAGCAAAGACTATTGCAGCGAAGGTAGGCTTTCATTTAGTGCGAATAGCTCTGTGTGTTTGTGTGTAGATTTTTTTTTCTCAAGGTGTGTGTACTTGAATTTCTGTGTGAAGTTCATTTCTCAAATGTCTGCGTGAATTTCTGGATTAAGTTGACTTCTCAAGTGTCTGTGTGTGTACAAATTATACTTTTGAGCCTTCGGTGTGTGTTTGCGTATGAGCCTTACTTCTCAAGTTTCTATGAGTTTGCTTGCCGGTTTATCCTCTTTCTTTAGGTTTGTGCTAATTATAGCTTTAGGCCTTCTTTCTGCCTTTCGCTGATACCTTCTGAGAAGAGAGCAAAGGCGTAACTTTTTTGAATTAATTGCCTTGTCGTGTGTGCTGGTTTTGGGACTCCTTCCTTGCATGCTGTACTCTAATATATAACTGCTATTGTGGTGCATCACACACAACTGCAAAATCGTTTTCCTCCATTCCGTGGGCATAGCTTGTAAGCACAACTTCAACCCCCCTTACACGCACACACACTCTAGTGAACATGCTAAAAATCCTTTCAAAACTTTAAAACTTTGTTTTCCTTGTAGCTTATACTAACTCCACTCTTGGATATGGTTCTAAACGGCCTAGCACACTCAATACAATCTTCTTTCTTTGAGTACGCTGAGTTTATTGATATACTGCGTATTCTAAGCCTGTGGAGCTTGAATGTCGGTAGAGGTACTCGTTCTGCCTCTAAGCCTCTCCCGTTGAGTCGGCTACTTGATAATTCCCGTAGAAATCTCGAGGGGACTTGCCGATTAGAAGCCTTCAATCATCAATTTCATGGCGTTGGAGATGAGCAATCGAGCAGCGAAGCTCTTTACGAAGGTTTCACTGCCAAAACTCCTATGAAGAATGATGAGGAAAGGCTGATGTTTTTAGGAGGTACTTCACTAGAAGAGGGATTCCGTAGCAACCCAATGACTGAACAGATGAGTTTCTTCAATAAACCGGCAGAAAAAAACCCTCAGTCCAGCGTGTGTTCCGAAAAGCCTACGGTTGCTGCATATTCAAGCCGAGAATACCGAGAAGAAACCTCAGATACCTCATCCTCGGCATCACAAGGCTACAATGGCACTCACTATAAGGCATCAAAGCTAGTTCTGCACCCACGCATTGTCTATGCGGTATCTTCAATGGTTTTGCCGATATCCATTGCACACGAGATGCTTGCATCAACCAATCATACGGCTGATGAAGAAGTAAAAGAAGAAAGGAAAGGCATGCTTGCTGCCTTGAAGATTGGAATCTGCATGAAGAAGATGAGGTTCCTCCCTATCATTTCAGAGGCTCCAGGCTTAGTATTTGAAATGATTGAGGAAGACTCGAGCGTTCTCAAGGCTTTGAATGACCCTGCTCCTCCCTGCAAAGATGACTCTGATAGTGGCCGTTACCGGATGATGAATAAGCGCACACAGATGTTTGACCACTCTGATGGAGTAGCTGCCGAATCTGCGAAGGAATCCTTTTACTTTTTGGTGTTTGATTGGGCTGTTAATCAATTTTGTGAGGAGTCTTTGAAAAAAGTTTGCTCAGGCTATTCTTTGTTGACTGGCAGTGCACTCACGCACACACTCAGCAGTGCATCATCCGAGGTTGCCTCTGGTTTTTTTTCGAGCTCTTTAGCGGAGGGCAATGTCCCCAGGCGGGAGATTCAAGCTGATGCTAGCCAGCAGGGCTTCCGATCGATTCCTCCCTACTCATATGGAAGAAAGATCGGTACTGAGGCCTCCCATAGTTTGCCTGAAAAGGAAGCTTCTATCCTCAATCCGAAGCAAGCTTTCAAGCTTGAAGATGGGGCTCAAAGTGTACCAGAATACAAAACTCCCATTGAAGCAATGATGGTGTGTGCCATAAAACAAGGTTCAGCTCTCTTGAAAAGGGAGCAAAAAGAAGTTAACCATCTTTGTAGAGGCCCTGTCGTTAGCCACAGCACTACCTTTGAGAGCTGGCTTCTAAGTTTGGCGTCTCCCGAAGATTCATCACTGTCTCTACGTGAAAAAGACTACTGTCTGAGTACTAAGGCTGCCAGTTTGATCTCAACATTAAGCTCCTCTCCTGAGATGATGAGTAGCTCCTTTACTTCATCATCTAACAAGCTCTCTTCTCATCTGAAATCTATAGTTGAAGGGAGTTCTTCTACCTTTAGTTCTGATGCATTCCCCGGAAGTAATGCCGAGAATAGAGGAAAGCTTAGGGATTCTCGATACGTTGATGAGCCCTGCGTTTCACTTTTTTTTCCTAGAGAATATGGCTCTTCAGGCAGTAAGCTGGCGGTGAGCGAGGAGGCAGATTCTACAGCCTTTAGTTCAGCAAGATCATTGAAGAAGAAGGGGGTTTCTTACTGTGAAGAGGAGGAGGGGATACCTTTGTTAGGAGTTCAGGAGGCAGTTCAAGGTCTTGGAGGGGAGAGGATGCAGTACTTCTCTGAACCGATCTCTCCTAAGGCTGAGCTATTTCCATTGCCTCCTGATATGACGCAGGATCAATCGAAGGAAAAAGGTGAAGGGGCTTGTATTGAGGCTTCACACATCGCAGCTGGCGGCTCTTTCGCCTACGCACATGAGAGAGGCTTTCGGAATCGACACACCGAGTGTGCGTTGGAGGATGAAAGTCTGCATAAAGCCAGTAGGCCATACGGAGGCTCCCAGCCTCCTACTGAGTTGCTGAGATCAGAGAGATGCAGTGAGGCAACGCACACTTTTGGAGGACCTAGTAGCCAGGTTTTTTCTGAGAATCTCTTTGCTTCGTGTGCGAAGATACTTTATAGACTTCCGCAGTACATCCAAGCTAGCCTACCTCCAGCCTCTATTTTTAGCCCAGGAGATTCTGAGAAGACCCCATCGGTAGTTTTTTCAACCTCTTCTCATGCTGGAGGCAAACCTTTTGAAGGAGAAAGAGGGTGGGGTAGTAGGACGAATGCTATGATTGAAGAGGGTATACTACTGGCTGGTGCATACTTTGGGCACTCTGTTAGTAATGAGTTCTTCCAGGATGGTCATCTTTGCCTCAGAAATTTTCCTATGTTGAAGATGCTAAGCTCCACGGGAAACGCTGGGAAGCTCAGGCAGGGCGGAGAGCATGGGAAGGTGAAGGGTAACGCAGCTGAGCGAAGAGAAGGAGGAGATTCTGCCACAATGAGGAGGAATGAGGGTGATGAGATGGTTCCAGATGGGTGCGTAAACGAAGAGTTTTGCTTGCTCTGCAAGCTGTTCGAAGTAGAAACGAAGATTCGTGCAGAGCAAGGATGGCATCGGCGATCGAATGCTGCGAAAAGTTGCTGCTACTCTGAAGACAACTTCGGCCTAGAGTTTGGAAAGTGGGATTTACATCATCGTGTGTGTGAAGATGAGGAAGGTGGCGAGCTATTTTCGCAAAAAGTTGGCTTTTTTGTTAGAGAAGGTCGTCTTGCAAGCGATTCTAATGTGGTCTCAAGAGGAGGGGATGAAGATAGTTATGCTTCTTCTATGAGCCTGCCAGAGCTTCCGTCTGCATGTAGCGAAGCTCAAACTCTCCCGCCAATCTTGAAGCGACCATGTGGCGATTTCGGTGAGGAGAGGGAAGTGGGAGTTCTTTCTTCAAGCTCCCTCTATTCTCCTGATGAAGCATTGCGTCTTATTCAGGAAAAATTGAGTGAAGGCTTCCATTCGTATGTCTGTCTTCAGCTGTGTGTCGAATTCTGCTTGACATCGTTTGTTTTCTTGTTTTATATTAGGCTGCTACACACTTTGGCTTATCACACCTCGAGCGAAGACGGCTCTCAAAGAGTACTGAGATCGAATGCTTCCATCTATGTAGAGAAACTGAGGCTCGCTCTCGATCGAAGATCCTTCTTCCTAGGTTGTGGTGAGAATAGCAATGGCGAAGACGGAGGCAATGTTAGTGCTACTCTCAACTTTTTCAATGTAATCAACCTCCTACCTTGTGTAAGAGATGTGTGTGAAGGCTCAAGCATGCCTAGCATAGATCAGAGTAATCCTGCTGCAGCTAGCAATGTTTCCCTCCCAGAATCAAGTCTTTCTATCATCTCACGTAACAGAAAGTTTCCCGGAGGAGCCGATTCAACCGGCTCTTTTCGTCGAGTATTGTCATCATCTTCATCAGATTCTCCCCGGGAAAGTGAGTTCAGTGATTTGGCAGCAGATTGCAGCGTTGAAGAAGCTGCTGGAGTCGAAAGCTTGAAGAAAACTTTTTTCTCGCATGCTTTGGATAAGGGAGATGAGGTGTGTTGCGTCTCACTTCCCGATTCTAATGTAGCTGCTTTCCCAAAGAGTTCTTTTCTCTCCTCTGCGAGGATCTCTGGTTCTGAGCCAGCTGATGAAAGTGGAGGAAGAAGGAGCCCTAGTATGTTGCCGACTGGTTCTCTAGCAGAGCCGAGTAAAGCTGCTGATATGAGGCTAACAAAGGCATCTTCAGCTTCTCAAAGCGAGTTTGGCGAAGTGGGCTACATTGAAGAGACAAGGCGTGTGTTTGATCAATCAATTTCCCCTTCAGAGAATGAAACCTATCGGGGAGCGTGTGTGCTGAGCAAAACTCCTGTCAATGGCGTAGAGCATAGCTCTGAAGATTGCCAATTAATTGCTGAAGATTCGTATCAAGGGGGGTTGAAGGATGAAGATCTGGTTAGACTCTCTTCCTCCCATCAAGGGGGGTGGAAGGATGGAGAGCTGTTTGAGCTCTCCTCTTGCCAAAAGTTTCTTGAGGTTTGGCTGTTGCTTTCAAGTGCTCAACGCCCAGTAGATTTGCGAGTATTGGTGTTAAAGATTTTCTCTCTCCTGAAGAGGGTTTTGTGCGTGCGTTTTGATACACAGTCACAGACACTGGAATTCTCAAAGGATGAGCTTCATTCATCACAGAACATTTCTGCTTCATCGCACGCAGCGAAATCAGCTGATAAGGCTTCGTCTTCATTGGATTTAAGTCTTTTTCTACTCCAAGAAGAGGGTGAATGCCAAAACCTCCTCAAAACCAAGGATTCCAGCTTGAGTAGGTTTCAAGCTGGTGATGCTCATGATAAGAAGATCTTCGAGAGATTGAAAGATCTTCTTCATCATGAGAAAGGGCAATTTGAAGGTTTTTCTAGTTTTTTTATGGATTTTCTCCTTGGTAGTGCTTCAGGCGTGCAGCTGATGGGAAAGTTCATTATCTCGAGATATCTTCAATTTTTTGGTACGGACGATTTGCCGCTTAAAAAGTCCCCCACACACACTTTTGAAGGTGAAGAAGTGGGGCATGAAGGTGGTGCTGAAAGACTGAATCGAGGTTTCTCCGCTTTATTGCCTGATTACACTCAGCATCCCATGGTTTCCAGCATGAGGTTTTGGTGGTATTTGAGGAATCTAGTGGAAATATCCTTTGCTCGTTTCGTTGAGATTCTACAGGTGGGGGGTGTTTAGGGTGTGTGGGGGGCCTGGGGTGTGTGTGCGTGGTATATTTTTGTGTAGGGTACGTGGGTTTTTGGATGTTTGGGTTGTACTTAATGTGTCTCGGGTATGCCTCATATGTGTGTGGGTTGTGCTTCAGTTGCGAATGTGTGTCAGCTTATCTGTTTTGGGTGTTATTATGCGTGTGCAGATACCCAAATTAGCCTTTGAGGTGTGTGCCTAGGTTTAATTTGATAAGAGAAAATTTTGTGTGTGTGTGTGTGTGTGTGTATGAGTTTTTTTTCCAGGAGAATATTGCTTGCATTTACGTGTGTGTGGTTATGCTTGAACTTGTAAGTTGTGTGAAATCTCATCGGCTTCTTATAAAAGAGTTATTTACAGTTTCCTGTTAGTAGTTTCCTGTGTATTAGTTATTAGCTTTTCACCTTGTTTAACTGAGTATGTCTCAAAGAGAAGAAACAGGAAAGTTTTAAAAGGCATAAAAAATGAGAATTTCGACGAATTCTCCATTAAAATGCTGTATAATTTCCTAAAAAATGAAAGTCTATGTTTCAGCTTCCAGGCTGCTTATATAGAAAATATCTCTCTCTGCTGCTGAAACACACGCCTTATAAAATACAGTCTCTGCTTCTGCTTTGTTTACCATTTTTTGGTTGATTTCACTGGTTTTTTGGTTGATTTCACTGGTTTTTTGGTTGATTTCACTGGTTTTTTGGTTGATTTCACTGGTTTTTTGGTTGATTTAACTGGTTTCTCTTTTTTTTGCTGGTTTCTTCGAAAAATCGCTGCTTCAAGTGCATTTAAAGTTTTCTGGAGCCACCAAATTCGGCAAAATTTGTGTTTTTCAGGGTAAATTACCTAAAAAAGCAAACAAACTATTAGCTCATAATGGAGTTAATGAGAGGCTAAAGCTTCATCAGACTTTTATGCTTTTTCTTAATGAAATCGCTTCGCTTTTGGCGATATTTTCAGACTTTGAAGATCCTATTCCTTCGCAGGTTTTTTGAGAGTTTTTGCAGCGATTAGGATATGAGGGTTGAGTAATAATCTGAAGCTTTTTCTTAGAGAATGTGGTTGTTTTTATAGTATATTATCTTCTGAAATATTGTGGAAGGATGTGTGTGTAAATATGTGGGTATTTGTGGGTATTTGTGGGTTTGTGTATGGGCTTCTGCGTGACTACCTGTGTGTGTGGTTTGTGTTTGTGTTTGTGTGCGGGTACGTGGATATTTGGGTGTAAGCTTTTGCGTGTGTGGATATCTTGGCGTGCAGGTATATGTGTATGTGTATGTGTGTGTGTGTCTATGGCTGTGTTCCTGTGTGTGTGTGTCTATGGCTGTGTTCCTGTGTGTGTGTGTGTGTGTGTGATTACTTGAATATATGACTATGTGCGAGTATGTTTGCGCCTGTATGTTAGAACCTGAAGATACCTAGGGTTTAACTATGCGCTTTTTCAGTAGGAGAAGGTCCTATTGGTGGTTTTTCTTCTATATTTGTGTTTGCACACATTGTGATTCTACGACGTTTTTTGCTTCTGTGTGCTCAGAAATTGTAGAGTTTTGTTGTGTGTGCGGCAGAAGAAGTTAATCTTCTTTTCCTGGCAATGCTACATGTGAGAAATTCTTTCTAATAGCACGCAGCTCTACTGATTTAGGCTTTATAGTACATCTTAACGCGACGAAGAGGCGAAAGTGTAGTGGATTTTAGCTTTTTGTTTACGGCTGTGCTGTTGGAATTTCCAGTCAGTGCTATGTAAGCACACACACAGACACAGTAAGCTGCACACTCAGTCACGCACACAGGCACACGCTGGGGTCTATACAAAGTCCTAGGCTCACAGACACTTTGAGAAGCACACAGACGTGCTAAAGTTCACAACGACACACTGGGATGCACACACACATACAAGCACGCTCATACACACTCATACGCACAAGCGCACTCACACTGACACACGCAATCACACACACACGCTCATACGCGCTCGCAATCACTCACGTGCACAGGCAAGATCAAGGGCACTAACTCACACACACACGCACCCTCAAACACCCATACACTCACACACATATCTCATGAGCATATGCACTCATTATTGAATGCTCTTTTTCTCATTTTCTTGTGTGTCTTGGATATTTCCGCACACACAGGTAGCAGAAGCTTACATCCCGAGGAATTTCATTGAAATTGCCGTTTTACAATTTGCAAAGTTCTTCAGTGCCTTCGCTAGAAACCTCTGCAATTTGCTGGTAATCACGAAAGCATCTTCCTCTAAGCTAGGCTTAGCAGATGATTCTTCTCCTGCTTCATTGCTGTTGAGAGACCTTCATTTTCTGGTTAAACGTGGACCACTGAATGATCTACACTCCCTTCAGCAGCTTCTTTTGAAAGTCTTGAGAGGTTGGAATATGTGTGTTAGTTTGTGTGTATGTTGAAGATCATGAACAACTGAAGTCAACTGTATGTTTTAGAACTAATGAAATGTTTTATATGTATATATGAATGTGTTTTGTGTTTAAGTCACTTTTCTATGTGTTTGTTGGTTTTTTGTGTGTGAAATACGCTGCTGTGTGTGTTTGTTGTGTTTTTTACAATCCAAATGGGTGTGAAATGAAGCCTTTTGTGTATGTCATCCGGTATTAACATATACGCTTTTTATAGCATGAAAT
>JADHZB010001831.1:0-26823 GCA_015657535.1 Nephromyces sp. MM_2019
TTGTAACTGAGTTGTTATTATCATGCATACTGTAAACTTAAGGCCTCTGCGCTTGCTTCACTTATCGTCCACCAGTGTACTTAGTTACTGACTTGGTTCCCTCAGACACAGCATGTTTGGCAAGTTCACCAGGCAACACCAGACGAACTGCTGTTTGTATCTCCCGAGAGGAGAGAGTGTCCTTCTTGTTGTACTTGCACAATCTGCCACTTTCCGAGGCAATCTTGTCAAAAGTGTCCGCAATGAAGGAGTTCATTATTATCATCGATTTCTTCGATATTCCAATCTGTGGGTGGACCTGCTTCAACACCTTAAAGATGAACGAAGCGTAAGTTTCGCGGCGAGTAGATTTCTTAACCTTCTTGCCATCCGAAACCTTGGAAGATTTCTTGCTCTTAACAACCTTCTTGCCAGCCATGGTGATTAATCAAATATAAGCGATGATAGTACCGAATTGGAAACGAATAAAAGAATAAAACGCTAAGATGCAAAGTACTGCTGCACATCGCGTCGTAAATTCTTAGGCGGGAATCGCGAAATCAGCGCGTTCAACAGGGGAAATTTTTCAATCTCTCTATTACGCAACTAGCTGTGTCTCGCGAGCACCGCCTGCATGCCCCGTAACCATCTGATACCTGACTGGAACTCCCCCAACCGGCTGTCTCCCGCGAATAGCTACAGAGGAGCTGCGATGTTCAATGCCGCGGTCAGCTATTAGGGGCGGTGTTAGGACAGATGTAGCTCAGAATTGTACTTTTCTTTGTTATTAGCTGACGACACGCGGCGCTACGATAACATTCTATACGCCATATATTTGCTTTTGAGTTCTCCGTGAACACAATACAAATCAAATCCCAGGCTTTTGAAAATGTCAGGAAGAGGAAAAGGAGGCAAGGGTTTGGGAAAGGGTGGTGCCAAGCGTCATCGTAAGGTGTTGCGTGATAACATCCAGGGTATTACAAAGCCTGCCATTCGTCGTTTGGCCCGTCGTGGCGGTGTGAAAAGGATATCTGGGTTGATATATGAAGAAATCCGTGGTGTCTTGAAGGTGTTTTTGGAGCACGTTATCAAGGACTCAGTAACATACACCGAGCACGCTAGGAGAAAGACAGTGACAGCGATGGATATCGTCTACTCGCTGAAGCGACAGGGGCGTACCTTGTACGGTTTCGGCGGCTAAGCTTGTTTCGGAGTACTTAGAGTAGCTGGCAAGTGGCGAAGTTTGTCTTGTGGAAATGATACAATATATTCGTTAATAACAAAACAGTTTAAATATTTTTGGGAACGTATGTTGCACGATTATTAACTGCTGCAAAAAAGCATTTAAGGCTTCACTCGAAGCCATTTTATGGTAAATTTTTTGTTGCAACTTTTGTAAATGGATGATATTGTGGAAAGGTCTGATGTCTGTTGTTTTTCTGTTGAATTTTTGTTATATTGTCTGATGAAGCTGCTGGTATTGAAAACCTAATCGGCGATGCGTTTGGGGTTCGTGGTTGCCATGTGTGCGTAGTGGGTTAATGTCATGCTTTGCTTCTACGAAACGAACAATAGGGCTGGTTTTGTGATTTGTATTTATGGTGCTGTTTTCGCAGCTGTGGAGCATAAAGGTAGAGTTACCTTATGTGATATACGCACTTGAGGCTACCTGTGTAGTCTATTCTATGGATGCGGTGGATCTCAAGGTTTTAACTGTTTTTGGTCCTGGCGTTATGGCTGACTGTTTAAAATCATACTTGCTCCTATCAAGGCTGCTTGGTATATACCCCAATAGTTGCTGCTTGTACGGCTTTGGAGCTGTTTTCAGCCGTCTCCACTATTGCTACGATTTAGCCAGCTGCTTGGCAACTGCTACTGGAAGCTCTGGAACGTTAGTTTGTGGTATTAGTCAGTCGATGGATCCACATAGATTAAGGAGCGTAGGAAACCTTATTGCTGTGTAGACTGAGTGTAGTGGTGGATGCATCATATTTGTCGAGAAAACGCCTTGCTGTCGAGCGGTACATTCTGTTCGCAGCGCTTCCTGTGCTCTTGTGATGTAGTCCCTGGCGAACATACTTTGAGTCTGGACTTTTGCATTATGCCGAGGCAATGGCCTTCCGCGCATGCGGCGGTCTGGTATTTATCGCGGACTGCGTTACCTTGCCATGACATCCTTTCCGCATATATCCTTAGGACTTCTAGTATAGAACTTCATTCTACAAAGCTAATGTCAGTCAATGTAAGAGGTACAAAACTCCGCTAGTCGCCATCTACTTTGCGTTGACAAAGCCCTAATGTAATCACTCTTTGTGAACACTAGTAGTGTAGCTATGGATACCTGAGGTTTATCGGCAAATTTAAGCTTAGACCATCCTCCATGAAGCCATTGACACTCGCGCACCTGATTAAGGTTACGTTTTCGAATTCCCAAATCGCTGCAGCCTTAACTATCAGTTCGGCAGTGCGTGGTAGCAGATCGTAACTTGTGCTTTGCTACGGCTTGCTCAATCGTAGTTTGCCACGATTTTCCTTCAAAATTCAAAGCGATAGTGGAAAATGCTGGTAGCTTATTTTCTAACCCCTATTCTGAAACTGGCTGGGCTTGAGTTATTTTGCCAAGGTTGGTTCACGATGGGGATGATACAAACAAATTGACGCATGAAAGTTGAAAAATCACCGCCTCAATACAGAGTTGGCATACGCAGGGCATAGTGCTGTGTGACGTATGCAGATCAAAATTATGTTCAACAATGGTGGCTCTGCATCAGGAATGGATTCCATACCCAGAAATTATTTATGGTCGGACTTCTACGCCCCACATTCGATAGGTTCCCTACTTGTAAATCGCCAAAAGTTAAAGGAGCTAGCGAAATTTTTGATACCTTTCTCTGAGAACTCTTTTAATCACAATTCAACTGATGAAGATGCCAAGGTATCTTCTTCCAAAAACCTTCCTGGGGGCAAGAGAAACTCTTCTAGCAGCGGAAACGCGCTTCGCAATAAATTCTTTTCAAATGCAAAATACGCGGAAGATGAATTGTCGACCGAGCATCCTCTGCTTTGCGAAGCTAGAAATTCAATACATCTCGGGCAAGCAGCTCCTTTCATTTGCATTTTGCAGGGACCTTCAGGCTGTGGAAAGCGCTCCTCTTTGCGACTTCTTTGTAAGTCATTGAACATAGAAATTAATGAGTGGGAGAATCCTCACTCGCAGCAGCGTACGGACGAGAAATCAAATAGTCATGGTCCTTGTCATGAGAGCGCTTCAGCAAATTTTCCCAGGGTTCAAGCAATTGGGGATGCCTTTATAGAATTCCTGGAACGATCCAGCACAAGACCTATGCTGCAACTCGATGCCTTGGAAAATGATACAAACAGAGAGAGTTGTTTGATGGAAAACGAGAGTGTAACGATAAAGAGCGAACATGATAGAAAGAGAATTCAGATACCTGCAAAATTATGTATCAAGAACTCGTCTTACGATGATGGAAACCGGCCATCTTTGAAGCACATTAGGAAACAGAAAGCTTGTGGCATAGCCAATTCAGTGTGCATTAACGTTGACTCTCCCCAATGGGCTAAGCGGGACAATTTTTCTGTCGTTGACTCTTCAGCTGTTTCTCTGGGAGATCCTATTGTGGATAGCAGTAATCCAGGCACTAGTCATCTGACATTAATATCAGAAATTCCACAAACTTTGATGCTTCATTCTGCGAACTTCCTTTCGCGATTGCACAATACCTTACGGTTACTCAGAAACAGAGTACAATGTCTCTCGTCGGGAAGCATTTTATCGAGACCAATAGTTCTTTTTATAAAAGACACTTTCGAAGATAAACTTTTAATTGAAAAACTAATTCCATATGAACTCCTAAATCCATCTTGTGCAATTACTTTGAAATTCCCTGCTATAAATAACAAAGCAGTAAAAAATATTTTGCTGCGAATTTTATCATCTCAAGGTTATCCTCATAAAAGCTTTGATTCTTCAAGTTTGGTTGAGCGAATCGCTCAGTACGCTAAAGGTGATGTCAGGTTTGCTATAAACTCCCTTCAATTCGAAATTATAGGTAATTTTTTACGCTTAATGGACAATAATATCATTTCATGGACTAATACATAGGCTTGCTTTTGTTCTTAATGTATTTAGCGCAATTTTTTTTTGCAGGAAAAACTTTAAGCATTAAAGAGGCATAGTAATCACGTTTACTGTTATTTTAAAAAGTACCTGTAGACTTAACATACTCTCTTTCTTTTCTTGTTGAGTATATTACGCATTTCTAATTTTTTTCTAACTGCTTTTTATCCTGTGTCATTGCGGTATCCTAAGATACTAGAATAAAAGACTTTCTATAAACTGGCTATTATTTGTGACAGATTTTGTATTGTACACTTCATCGTTACATTGTTTCTATATTTGGCATTTTTTGTATAGGAATGCAATTTTCATTTTCTTAGTGGGTTTGTTTATTCACGAAGCTTGATAGAACTTGCGAGTTTATAGTGAATAAAAAATAGCTAGGTTACTTTTATGTGCAGTTGATTTAGTGGCTCCCCGATAATGGCATTATCAGCTAATTTTGCTACTTTTTGATTAATTTCTGGTCAATTCCTCCCTGAAGTCTGTTTTTTGTTATTCTCTTTAGTTAAGAAATAGGGCTAGTTTACTGATACAGTTGGATCACTTTATCTATAAACTGTTTTTAACGATAAGCTGTTGCTTAAGCAATGGTGAAATCTTTGGGTCGCTACTCAGGATGCCATTCTTGTCATTTCAGTATTAAAATTTGGCCTGTTTCTCTTAGGTACAAGGAGGAAATTAGCACCTTCTAGCGCTGTATCAATTAGAGGTCACAAGAGAGCATTAGAGATTGATTCAATCAGCTCCCGCTCCAGGGATTCCTCCGCAATCAAATTTTTAGAAAATTCTGGAACTTGCATTTATGATAAGGACGAAACTCTTAGTATTTTTCATGCGATAGGGAAATTTTTATGGAATAAGCGAATTTTAAGCGAATGGTTACCTGTAAACCAGGCTGCAGTTGCCTTGCCTGAGTTTTCCCATTATTTAGACAACAGGAAAGTTAAATCAAGCTTTTTCAGAAGTTTTTTAACGCGGTTAGAACTTCCCATTCATGATGATTACCACTCTTTGGGTTTATTTAAAGTGGTTCGTTGGGTAGGAATCCCCTCTTTAATGGAAGATGCAAATATTGCAGACTCAAGAGCAAAGGTTTTAAAAGACGATCAATACGAAAACAATGTCGGTTTGCGAGCCTTGAAATTAATATTTTTCATAATATGATAGGAGTGTTAATGTTATTTTTTGTGAAAAATAAGATTGGCAGTTAATATATATCTCTTTTTATATTTGTTTAACAAGCGATTATCTGCTATAAAGTTAAAATTTTCATTCGATAGATCTGCGCTTCAGGAAGCAAACACCCTGTTATTGTTGCTATTTTCATGTGCGCAGGATTTAGAATCCAAGGAACTAGAAGACTTCTTAAATTCTGTCGATTTTTTGAGTTCGAACCCAAAATCTGATATTGGAGCTGAGGAATTAGAGAGTGTTTTAACTTATGCTGACACTTGTGGTTTATCGCAAAGAGTTACGTATGAAAGTAATGAAGCACATGCTATGCAGCTACCGGTAGAAATTTCTGCGCTGAACACAGCAGAACAGCAGGGAGCAGTGGAAACTTCCTTAAGATTGAAAAATCTACTTTCAATGCTACCTTCAGGCTAGTAAAGCTGGTACAATGCATTCGCTTGTTGCAGCGTTTTAGGTTTATGTACTTGTTTTTTATAAAGTTATTTATGGTTTATGTAATTGCTTTTAACTAACTCTGAATATTTCTTTGTTTTTGCTTGTAATTTTTATGCTGACTAATTTCCCATGAATATATAGGATGGATCGATAGCTGGGAATGGGCCAATATTTTGGGAGTGGATCGTTTATGCGATGGAACGAGTAAGACATATATGAAATTTTTGGCTTGTGGCCTCTTATGGGAAGAAGCGTATAAATTTGAAGATATTGGGAAGGAGTTCACCCCCGTTCAATTTCCTCCGGAAAAACTCTCTCCAAAAACTTTTAGGCCGGGATTATATTACTTACCAGAGTCTGTTCTGGAGCATTCTGTTGCCAATTTATCAACAGTAGTAAACTTATTGCAACAAAACTATTTATGTTTTTTTGGAGATATACTAGATGCAGCATCGGCTGCGTGCCATCTAGTATTCTGCGACAAAACTTTTTCAGCGCACGAAACTTCTATCCGCGATGATAATCCCTGGGGAGTTTCAGAGCTTAATGATTCGAGAATATGGTATACTGCTAGTATCTACTGCAGAGCTATTCTGGACAGTAATTTGCACCCTCAAAACCCCTTTGAGAAGGGAAAATTTTTATTTTCGCATTCGTTTGATGTTGCGTCGAGTGCTCAAGCTCTGCGTAACCAGTTTATTTCCCAGATTCAGAGTAAAAATAAGATGTTCAATATGGTGGAGGGCTCCAGTATCGCTAACACTCGTAACGGTGGATACATAGGTTCCATGTCGATCAAGAAGCTGTTTTCAGAGCTTATTCCACAACTGCAGGGAGTAAATTCAGCGCGTTCTGGTAGCACTCTTCGACAATTAAGGAATTTGCACAGTGATTTGAAGGATTTTTTTTCTACAAACCAAAAAAAAATATTAGAGACTCATTCAAAAGGGCACTATAATGGGGGTGAATTTTTTGATGTTATGGAAAATTATAGTATAAGTTCCAAATATAAAAAGTTAGGGCGCTTTGAAAATAATGATCACAAAGTGACTTCTTCTAGTCCAAATGCTTTTATTGATGTCACTCCTATTCCTTCCTGCTTAGTTAAAGAGAATGATAAATACATAGATGATATTGAAGAGTTATGAATATTTTTATTTGGACTCTTTGATATATATTCATTAATTTAAAGCCATTTTTTGTGTTTTCCATCTGTTTGAGCTTCACCTGCTAGAAGGTTTTTTGTTTAACTTTAGTTTTTTCTTTATTTTTTATGAGAGCGGCAGCTTACACTATTGGGGTTTAATGATTACTCCTAAAGATTTGAAACTTAATTGATGATAACTTACACTTGTGCAAAAAACTGAAATCTGTTCTGTTTGTTCCCGAGCAAGACTTGATTGTTAATCCGGCGTCTATTATTGAGAAATAAATTTTTTGGATAACCCTTTTTTCATTTTTGATGTTGCAAACATTTGTTACTTTAAATGCTTATATTACGGGCAGGTAGTCTTACTAGGAATATTTGCGCCTTCATCTCATTCAAAAATTAGCGGCACTACTTTTGGTCCCTAATTAATGAGCAAATTGCTTGAAAGCCATTTATTCGGCTCTACCTTAACCATCGCAATCCCTATAATTTTTTTCTAGGTACAGGTAGATTTTTTTAGCTTTAAACGGATATTTGGCGGAATTCTTGTGCAATAAGTATATTTATCTTGAGTTTTTAAATCGCTTCTAAAATCTTGATTGGTTAATTGTTTAATACTTGTGCCTTGCTGGTACATAGCTTGATGTGATTCATCTATAGGACTCTTTGTAGAACCATTCTGGATCGTATAGTAAAAAGGAAACGTAGCTAAAATAAGCATGAATGTAGTGTAGCAGTTTCCGGCTATTAGTTTATTCATTCAGTTATAACCAAGGCACCGAATTGATAAAACTCACAGTATAAATTTTTTGCTACCAAACACTTTCAGAAATGCTTTTTGTGTTCACTTGACGCTGGCTAGTATGCTTGAATGTTGAGATGGTATAATTAAACCAAGTTTTGGTCAGTAATAGCCGTATGCTTCCTAAGCTGAGAAAAAGTGTTTGCTTGTGTATGGCTGTGTTCCGAGGCCTATTTCTTGAAAGAATAGTTTTCTGCTTATGATGGTGTATTGTCTTGCTATATTCTCATCATAAAGCCAATTTTTTTCGGAGCTGCTTTTCCCCGTTATCGTATCGATAAGCTAAAACAAGATCTGCAGGTTGTAAATCTACGGAACTAAATAGGTTTAAAATTCCTGTTTTGGAAGGTTCTATTCGAAAGTGCAACGTTGGGCCATCCTGAAGCTGTCGCTGCCTTACCATTTTTCCAGCTCGGGACTATAAGAATCTTGTTTAGTACATGCTCGTAAGCATAAAAATCATGGTTAATCCAGCGTAGAAAAGCAGTAGCGCAGCGTTATTTGTTAATGCCCATTTTATTATACTTGGGAATGCTTGAACACCAAACCAAGTTAATTAGTTCTATTTCCTTCAATTAGCGCTTTTATTAGATATGCACTAATTTCGAAACACGCAGACCAAAGCTTTTACCCTGCACCGCTAAACAGGAAAGCTTACCAGCGATGAAATCTTGTGTTTTCTTTATAGGTGTCTAGGGTTCATGGTATACCCTAATTTTTTTCTTTTAACTGACCTTAAAGTTTCCGGATGGTTAGTATAATACACTATCTGACTCAGCTTATGATATTATAGTGGCTAATTATTGCCAAATTAAAATTAACACGTATATAACCACCGGGGGGGCTATTTTCATACGAGGTCTTGAGCTGGCATTATTAAAGTTGATAATTTTGGAACGTATATAGTAGCTATCAAAAGGAGTCCCCAAAATTTTTATTAAGTTGCGTTTTGTGTGCTATACGTTATTTTTTCTCAACTCGAAAAAGCCAGAAAGTTTTTTAGAAACACCTTTGACGGTACTAATGATTTTCCTTTCTCATCAAGTTCACTTCAAAAAAATCGGTATTTTTTAGTCACATTTGCTTATAGGAATGAAGTTGCTTTTTTCCCATCAAGTATTTACCCGGCAAGAATCTTAGTGGTGCGATGAATTCTATGCTGTATCTGGAATTCCTGCTAGCTATAGCTTATATTTGGATTACATATTCTCTCCATCACCTTCAATTTTCACAATATTAGTCAAGTGCTGCTCAAGTTGTATGCTTTCTTCGAAACTTACGTAAAAATTTTGCGCATATAGCTTGAGCTGTGGTGAGAGTCCGCAGCATTCTCATGCAACAACAAAGTTGCCATCAGGGACGCCTTTAACAACCAAGCCACTAGTAGATACAGGGTAAAATGTACATTGATAAAAAAAAAATTAGCCTTCTAACCCTGTGTTCCGTTTGTTGTCAGGTCTGTGACCCACTTAGGTTCTGACGCATTAATTTGTTCAAGTAAGTTATTTGCTATTGTTTTTTAATTCAGCTGCCTGAATTGACTTTGCATGTTATGAAGGGTAATTTTTATAGTTGCGGACTTTTTTTTTCCGGTTAAAGAAATACTCGAATATCTTTTTAATTCTACAATTTAAAACTTGAGGCATTAAACCTTATTTTTTAAATAGCCCCTGGGAGATATTTTCACAGCTCAACATACTATCAGCTCAAGAAAAAATGAGCCTGAGAAGTATAATTTAGCAGACTTCTCCTTTCTGGTGTCCAGGGTCTTCCGACTTTGTGGGCTCTATAGACTAGATTTGCATTTTTGCTCGATCTACTAGTGCGAAACTTACTTGTTAGTGCCTGCAACAAGAAGTCTTTTTAAAGTGTTAACTGTTCAGTGTGTAACGAATTAATATTATGTGCTAGTTGCTTGGTCAGAAAAGGATTCCTGGTAGTAAAAGGGCCTATACTGTTGCTGTATCGGGATTAGTGCGCCAACTCTTTCAGTCACGATTACTTCCCTGACATTGCCATCGGACACAATTTTTTTAAAATTCAACCACTTGCTTATGTGATTAAGAAATTCTACTGAATTGCCGAAGATTCCACCCCCATGCAGTTACCTTTTTGGCTTAATAGTACACTGAGTGACTTTGTTTTGCAACTCTTTCCTCTTTTGGCAAACTTCACGAAATCCCAAAAGCAGTTCCTGTCAGAAATAGTTTGTCGCAAGATGTATGAATTACTTAAATCATCCGCTGAGAACTAAATTTCCTTTCAAAAAAGTAGATAAACTTAGAACAAAATTCTCCGTACTGCCACGTACCAGCTGCGTCTCAATTTGGCTATCCATATCTTGTAGTCTATCAATATTTATCTGTGAATGATATGAAACAATTAAACTATTTGCGTCATTGGAAACAATATTGCGATTCTGACGCCTTTGGCATTATATACATAATTTTCATGCCTATTTAAGCTCATATAATAAAACTATCAATTTTTTTTATGCTTATTTTCGCAGTAGTACTGATGTCGGATAAGGTATTCTGCTACCGAGTTGAAATGATCCGCCCCTTTATTATTAGATTTGCTGGCCTTCGGAGCCCCCAACAGATTTTCAGGGAGCGTATCTGCGTCATCTGATCCTTCGCTCCTGTTATCGAACATAATAGGCGCTTTCTTATTACGAGCACCCCCAGGCGTAATCAAACTTTTATTTATATGCAAGACATAGCACTATAGTATAAGAGACAACTTTTTACAGTTGAAAAAAAAATTAAGCCATTGCGCGCGCAACCATATATATAGCGAGCATCAATTGTGGGCCAACGTACTGTGTGACTTTGGTCCTTTCATGAAATATTAAACGGGACTGCTCTTCTCTAGTTTCTTCTTGGCGCGAGGCGTACAACCGGGCAAGGGTGCACTGCGCAAACAGCAACTCCTGAAAAAAAAGATGTGCCAGGAAAGCTTAGAGCACCTTATCAAGCCTGCTAATCCACCTGTTAGGTATGATATCATACCTTTATTTGCTTAAAAGATTTAGAGGACTCCACTTTCTCAAATAGCTTCCTTATATATATAGACTCATAGTAGGTTTTTGTTATGGGAAACCAGGAGTGCAGGAAAAGTACGTCGATACATTTGAGAATTTCTGAAAATTGGACCCTCCCTTCTATAATGCTGTGAGTATGGACCTTTCTATGAAAATCGAGCTAATTCAGCGCTTGTGGAAGTATGAATTGTCCTACATTAGAAGTAGGACTGTTGGCAGTTTCCCCATTTAACAATAAGACTTTCAAGGAAGCTTTTTTTACCTTCGGAACAAACTTCACGAAAGTCTGGAGGATATCTGGTGGACATACTTTGTGCTTCTTTTAGAAAGCTGGAGGGTAGCCGCCCACTTGCCTGAGCGCCATATTAATCTCATTGATTGTGTAGCCATTCTTACGAGATAATTCCTAATTTTTTACTATACTCATCTTGCGTCATGCAATGTTGTCTTGAAGAATAACTACGGTTTCTGAAGGCACCTCTTCGTTCTTACCATAGCCAAGCAATAAATGCATATGCAGTCCATCAGCATCAAACTCATCAAAGGTGTTAGCAGTGTAGCGTGGCCACCAATTTGTCCCGTCTTATGGTAGCTACCAGCTGGTTTGTTGACACTTTCTAACTCCGTACTAGTGCTTGCTTCTCCACTACGCATATCTTTAGCACCAAATCTAACTTTGTAAATCTCTCTCTGCCGAATTCAAAATTTTTGAAATGAAGCAAAAATCTTAAAGAGACTGTAAGTTAAATATTTCATGTGCAAAAAGTTATAGTAAACTTTCTATAAAAAAATCACCAATCGGTAAATTTTTTACCTTGTATAAATGATTTTGTGAGAGATTATTTTGCAACTCGGCGATATATCCCACCGAAAATTTTTTCTGGAATATTCCGAGTCCTTCAACACAATATCGAAAAAATTTCTGATGCTTTATGAAATCAAAAAAAAATAACAAAGCTCGTAGAGTCCGCAATATCAATCGGAAGAATCGTTGGAATTTTTTGGTGGCAACGATGGAGCGCCATAATTTTAACCTGGGACCCACAAAAATTTTCCGCAAAATTTGGGGGTTCTGCAAAACTCTATCAAAAGTACAATGCTCAATCCATTCGTATAAAGGCACACAGCGGAGTAGACAATTCTTTGAGGCGTAAAAAACTCCCTGCAAGCTGACTGCTATAGCTTTGCAATTTTTACCGTTGCTCAGCCACTGCTTTTCATGATAATTTAACCACTTTAGGGAAAGTTCGTGCAAAATTTTGAGCTTAATAGGCGAGTCCACATCTTTTGAGCAAAACAGCCAAGCATAGTCTTCGATAGTAGCAGTATGGTTTCGCAGATTTGACAGAAAATTTTGTGAAATAGATAAGCCTCCACTTTTTTTAGTTGAATTTTCTTGAAATATTATGGGAGTCTCAAAACTCTCGATTGAACCTTGGGTTTTAGTTGTAGAGATATCATTTCCTGAACAATGCTCGCTTCTAGTGGGGAGACCTTTTTTTGCCTTACCACGCTCATCGTGTGTATAGGTGCCTTTGGACCCCCCTGCTATTTTACCGGGTAATGCAGATTCGAAAATCTTGCTCGTATCAAAGAATCTGCTGCTCACCATTCCTTCAAAGCTTAATACGCTCATAAGAGGTAAAGTCCTCCCATGATACCTTCGGACGGCAACTTCGTCCATATGTATACATTGCCTAAAACAGGAAATTTCCATTTTAGCCCTTCGGTTATCGCTGCAGAATTCCATGATTATCGTTAAGCGTGATACGCTGGCCTGAATTCCCTGTCCTGAAAAGCGAGCTTCTCTGTAATGTCGTCTAAATTCAATAAAAAGTTAAAAAAATTTTTTTGCATAGCCAGTATGAATGCGTCACGAGTTATGTGCTGAGTAAAGTGCGCTAAAAGTTTATTCACCGAAGCCACATTTTGTTATGAGTATACGGTTTTCCCTCACTGCTCTATTAATTTGGACTTAGTATGTAAAGCAATATACAGCCCTGAAAAATAGTGGCCTTGTTCTCCATATCTTAAAATACGTAATAGAGTTGCTTCTACGTGGCATTCGTAATATCTTTTGCGGCATCTTCGTAATAGTAGATAAGCAAAACGTTGGCTGCTCTCTACTATACTCCATAGCTTCAGGCGGTAGCCGCTTAATTGCTTGTTGTGCTGCTTCACTCTGCTTACGCCTCTTTATGTACAAAATATTTGCTTCATGTGTTGCTAATATTTTCTGTGAGCTTAGCTATCAAATATATCTGCATGAAGAGTTTTAAAATCTTGTTTTAGAAGCGCACATACGTAAACCTTCGAAGCGCTGTAGTTCCGTTCTGGTACAGCAGATTCTGCGATTTACTCCCGCACTAACTCTGCTGAACAACGTTCAGCAGGTTCATACTGCATATTTATCTTTGACTTATACAATTGCGAGGCGCTAACCAGTACAAAATTAGTTAACTGTACACGGAGTACCAAAGATATACTGGGTGCTCAAGTAATGTTTACGATCGCAGAATGGCGTAGGCTCCGCATAATGCGGCATTTACTCCAAATTCATAAATATGCTTCCCTCATAACAGGGCTAAAACTAGATCTTTACTCTGAACAGAAGTCGCGAAGGCAAACTGATAAGATGTATCGCACAGTATTTCATAACGCGGCTAGCGAGTGAACATTCTAGCGGAAGCATGTTTGTTGCTAAAGTATCTTACTGGCAGGCCTTGAATTTTCCTCGAGAAAGGCTTTGAGAAAAGCTTGCTTTCAAAACCTTCAATCCTGCTTACACTGCAGCAGACTTTCAACAAAATAAAAAAAGCTCGCGCTGGCATAGAGTTGTGTTTTTAGCAGTGTCGTAGAGTTTCCCCGATAAGTAGGTTCATATATTGATTCCTAATAACTTCAATCCTAGGGGGGGCATATGCCTCGCACATACGCACGTCCACAATGCCTTCCAACCCATTTATGGATCCTACTACAAATCATAATAGCAACTCCTGCAACTATAATGCGAGGGTGATTCATGCCACTGCATGAGGTTACAATTCTCTGCTATAGAGAATTGCAAACGTGTATGATAAGATCGAGATAGCTAATAATAGCAATTTTAATCTTTTGTGATAACATGTGTATTTTGGAATACCTATTCGTAAATTTAGCCACACGATAGCTCTACACGCATTTACACTGAGATGTTAAATATAATGATACTTGTAAATACTACTTGAAGATTTGAATTTTGAGAAATCATGCACTTTCTGCACTTTGGAAACATGGCGAGCTTATGGCATGTCGTTTTTTATCATTTCTCGCGAACAGTTATAACGCACACATTATGAATAGCTTAAAGCTCAAATTTAACAGAAAAAGCAGTTGGAAACAAATTTTCTTTTACGTTTTTTGTGAATTAAGTTACAGATGCAGTGTGGCTTTCTATTGGGCTCATATATTCATCAGTATCTCCAAGGCGTTTAAACTTAATGGGAGACATACAACACAGCAATAATCACCTATATCCTCCGTTTATGCTCCAAAGGATTTCTTAAGACGGAAGTTTTTTTCAACTGGAATTGCATTGAATTATTCAGCTAAACAGTGTAGTCCATCATTTCCTGAACATGAAACTTACCCTCCTCTGCTTCGGCTGCAATTATGGGAGTATAATATACTCAAGTGCTGTCATCTATATTAGTGCATGGTTAAATTTTTTCATTATTCAGTTGCAAAAGCCCATTTTTGCAGTCATTTCATTAATTACTAAAGTAGTGCTTCCGTTAAAAAAATTTATCAACACCTTCAGAAATTGAGTAATCAATTCCTAGAGCATGTAATTGTATTGTACTACATTCGTTACCCATGGCACTGATACGAGCTTGAAATTTATTTGTAAATGTAAGTGCAACAAAACAGGCAAGTCTCCTAACAAATTTTAAAAACTTCTGATTTCTAGTGAGGCCAACCTAAAGCTTAGACACCCATTTTGAAGAGTAGAGCATAGTCTAGAATATTTCAATTCGAGCTCGTCAACGCGGTTTTTCTTAGCCGATGGGGATACAGTAAGAGAGGCACTCAGGATGACACAAACGGACTGGAATATTAAAATGTAAAAATTAGCATTGGCAATGAGGAAATTCAGCTTAAATATAGCTTGCATACAGTGCGAAGCCAACTTTAACATAATTTTTTTTTGAAACGGTAGTACAGTTGTTATGCCGGAGCTTCGCATGCATGGCTATCGCACCTATGGTACTGCCACTCAGTTTTTCTAACTCTACGTGAAAGTGATAAGTAAAAATGTTCACCCGCTTGCCAGCCTGACCCAAAAGCCGTTATTATTGTTATATCCTGTCCACGGAGGTAGAGCAGAACGTCTTAGGCACGAACACTAGAATGGAATGCGTGCATATCCTGGCTCCATGATGCAGGTGCGGTAGGCGGCGGGCCCCACGGGCTTCCATGTTGCTCGATAACCCTCTAACCTGCACTCGCGACCTACACCTCGATTGTCCCATAGATAGATGCGTGATTATTTTTTAGTAAAGCTTTACATGCTTCCAGGTGAGCATTCAAACGTGCGGATCCTTGGTACACAGTGTATCTAACGAAAAAAAATCAAAATTTCACGTAAATAGCGAATATATGACATAATATATTTTATTTAGGTGAAATTTATATAAATCTGCGGCAGTGCCTGGATGAGGGTGCAGGGACAAGGATTCAGCAGTGATGATTGAGGAACGACGCGGCTAGCTTTCTAGCTGGGTGCCCAGAGCATAGAATAGCGGCGCATGATGAAGTAATTATTTGGGACGCCTCTATTTATAAATGGCGGTACGCATCTTACTGAGTGCATTCTCAATAGTTAAAATATGCTTAAGTTTTCAATTAGGTCATTGTGAATTAGCATGCCTTGCCTGGGAATAAGGGATTAGGCATGCGTAGTCAGTCACTTAAAAATTTCTGCATAAGCTTTCTCAGCGATGGTAATTCAAACTTAAGTTGTTTCATGTTTACCACAGGATCATATGGTGCGTGCGGCGCTGAATTGGGTTCGAGGTAAGCCAATATAACGCATATAATCGTGTAAACTAAGAAAATTATTAGGTGCTTCCATTGCAGCTCGTGAAATATAGTTTTTACACAAGAAAAAAGCCCTCCTCAGTTCATCTAGCAAAATTTTGCTAGGAAAGCTGATGGCATGGAAGTTAGCGCTTCACAAAAAAATAAAAAAATACCCGGCTACAGCCTCTTGCATAATTTTAGTAGCAAGCTCATATAGTTGTATGCAGTACATCAGGCCAGACCGCTCTTGTCTCCTCAGGATTATCGGCTCCACCGATACCCAAGATACCAAAAGGCGCAAGCCTACCGCAATGGATTAGCTTTTTTATAGAAAGAACGGTTTTTTTTTTCAAATATGAGAAAACCTTGGTCTTGCTGCTCTCCGTGTTCATTTTAACACTGCTAGTCTACGCATATCTCCATCAGATATTAGTGAAAACGGCGTACTATCGTCGTGCTACTTTCTATATTTACTATATACTCGCCTTAATTTCCGCTCCTAGTTACTTCGTCCCAAAAATTGAATTTGAACCCATATTAAGTCACGAGAAGGTTGAAAGTTGCCCCGTGTCCGGCCAAAATCAACAGCTAGACATGAATTTGAGGGAAGCAGGTAGGTGTTTGAAACAAGCTATTCTTATGTCTCCTGAAGATAAACTGCTAATTATGTATAGAAAATGTAGCCCTCAAGGGGTTAACTAATGACATGCTTTCTTCGTTTAGCCGATAGCCAAGAGAATCTAGGAAAAATCGCAGATGAGAATACGTCTGGATCATCTGGTGACATAGCAGTGAATAAAAAGGCAAATTTCTTAGACTCCAGCGCGGAGCCAACTAATGCTCCTCCTGAGAATGTACAAGCGGACTTGCCATCTAAAATTAATTTATCCTTACTTCCGCATGCTCCTATTTTGAACCGGCCTACTTGGAGCCAGCGGATTCAAGAAGCCGCAAGAAATCAGAGTAGAAAGCACAATTATGAGCAAGAAAAAAATACTCCAAATGCGGGCCATCAAGAAGCTATGAAGAGAAATATTTTGCAAATGCCTTTCTTACAAAGTCAGCATAATGCTCTGTTTAGGACAGAAAGTGTCATGAAAGCACCTCCATTACAAGATAAGCCTTTCCCAGCTTACTCTCGACCGTTTCATAGCATTTTCTCACTGCAGGAAGAGAATTCAGGAAAATTACAACTAAAGCCTGCTATAAAGGTAAAAATTTAATGCATAGTAACTAATAACCCTAAAATTAATTTTTCCGATAACTAGTGCACCGAATATCGTTTCTTTTTCGATGCACTATAAGTCAAATATGTTAGTTACTATATGAAAAAATGAAGCACTCATATCTTCTCTTGCAGAAACAATAGCGCTGTAGGAGAGTTCATGAGGCTTGAAATTAGTTCTCAAATTACTTTGGAAAAGCTATATAAACATTAACACGCCTCCTGATTTCTTGAAAAAGGCGCAACAATTTCCAGCTTTGGCACTCTTCGATGTGCCTATTTCGATATAAAAAACGACGAAGAGAGCCCTATTTTATAAATGGATTCGGAAATTGATGAGTTATATTAGTGGTGACCACATCCCTACCCTTCTGGGGTAAATGCATACCCACCCCGAAGGAGAATAAAAACGATGGGTTAACACGGGAGTATTTTCATTCATACTGAGCTGATCATTCGAATAATCAAGGTACATAAAGCGCGGATGCACCACTCTAGCTAAATCCTGGGGTACGGTGTGAATTACCTTTACAAAGTCAGTAATTTCCTCAAAATTTATAAAGAAGTAGCAGTTGTAGCTGCCTGAATTTCAGGCGCAACATCTACGAATAAGGCATTGAGTAGGAAAATAAACAAATTGGAATGGTAAAATAACTATGCTAGTTCATTATGAGTGGACTTGCTGTAAATAACGCATATATATTTGTTAATCTAACCGTAAAGAGATATAGAAAAGAATGAAAATGTTAATTTAAGCAAGACGTAGCAAAAAGGACTGAAATAAATCAAACAAAATTTACAGGTGTCAGCTGTTTTTTGTCCCCTAAAAAAAACTCTGTGAGTAATTTAGAGATGTGTGAAGTGGCTAGGACTTGTAAATATGTCCTGAAGCTTATCACACTGGATGATAAATGTTGGAATCTATTAAGCAATGTATTTAATCTCCGTACATTGTGGGAATGTCGCAAACGCACAAATATAAAAGAATTGGGACCCAAATTTAGAATCTGCTCCTTTAAAAAGTACAGCGGCTGAGATTATTGGAAAACTTGGAGAATGCAGTGGATTAAGCGTGAAGTGATAACAAAATGATTTTAACTTCGCCACACTGCACTCAACCGCATGGCTACCTTCATAAAAAGCTATTCTTTGGTGCCTCTTTCTGCTTAAAAAATTTTTTATCGTCCATGAAATTAGCTAATAAGAGCGTCCTTTGCTGTTTGCGCTCGATCAAAAAATTGCCATGCGCTAGCTGAAGGGATAGAAACTATTTGGAAACTCATATTTATACCTAAAAGCTGTATTTTGTACGTTTAAACTCAAAGCTACTCGTTACCATAATATATTCCAATGGAATTTTTGGCATAGTAGTGGATTAAAATTTTCTCACAATTGATCCGAAATGGCAACACTCAAGTTTCATTACCAGCTATTTTCTATGAAGTGCTACCACGAAGCAAGGTCATAGTGATGAAAAAAATTAAACATTAAATATCACGGGCTTTCTAAAGGTAACAAACTTAGCTCAAAGTGTTTAGCCCCTAAATTTAAACCTATGAAGATGTACTTCTTTCAACAAGACTTAATTTTTTATGCTATTCTGTATCGTTTTCTAAATATTTTTTGTTAGCGAAAAAGCAGAATAGTTAACAAAATTTCTTTTTTTTTTCACCATTTTTTTTCTAGCCACTTCATCGGTAGTTCTACCATGACTTGAAATTTGCTGAGGTAAGAAATAATGCGATATGCATGGAGCTCCCTAAGTAAATTAACTCTGTAATATTTTTTGTGTGCGGAAAGGTACGAAATCCACGGAACATGACGCACAATTTTCGAGAGTGTTTCATATACCAAAAAAACATATTTATTTGGCCCCTCTGATACCCCTGATAATTATAGCTGCACAAATAGCAGAACACAATAAATGTGTATAAGTATTAGAAAAAACTATTTTTATTTTTTTGAGAAAATATCTATTTTTTCATTATTTTTAAGAACTGCAAGATATGTTGCAATTACACCAGAAAGGCAGATGTGACACTGTACTTTTAGAGCAGCTCATGGTAAATTTTGCAGCTAGAAAGGCAGCTCTAATTGCTTCAAAATGTCATACTGAAGAGAAAGGTGCGTAAAACACTTGTCCTGTAATTCTTTTAATCTGGTATAGAAGCATAGGCCACTAAAATGACCTCACTAGAAATTCCGGAATGGGGAGTTTACAAGCTTTGCCTTTCCGAAGCGATAGCTTTATGGTAATGAAATACAAACATGTAGTTTGGGGCTTTCATGTAGTGCAGATATAGTGCTCATATCACTCTAACCAACAGTAACACATCGGCAGTGTACACGCAAATTATCTGCGTCGCATAACACCGTTGAGCTTTTATTCATAGCTTGCGTAATCTATCACGCACTTACTGATACAGAAAAACAGCGATTGCATGGCCTACTCCAGAAAAATAAATCGTACTATAAGCCAAAACTTCATTAATTCAGAACTGGAATCACTAAATTCGTAGCGAAAAAAAGGCTTAGGAAATGCTTGAAAGCTAATTTTGTAAAGTGAATAATTCCTAAAACATCGCTCTTCAAAAGACTCATGGAGCTAAGCTCAGCTTCTTTTGATACCGCATAACTTTAAAATCTTGCCCTCAAATAAAATTCATAGATTGTTCGATGATATGCATCGTAAAGTTAGCAAAGCGCTGCAATATTGAGAGCAGAACCTAAAATTACTGAGAGTACAAAAAAAATGCGGTTCAATGCAGCATAATATCTAATAGGCTAGAATTATTAAATAAGCCCAAAGCTTGGCGTTACCCAAAAAGCTCATATCAATGGCACCAAACATTTCGTAAGAATTACAGCTAGTAAACTGATGAAACTTTTAATTTTTTCCGTGGAGTCAGAATAATTAAAGCTGCGCAAAAAGATTAAGCAACGTTCCCAATAACGCAGTTTTAACAATTTCGGCGAGGCTTCACGTCATAATTGCTTCGGTAGGACTGTAATTTAAAGATAAATGGTAAAACCGTTCAACGAAAGTTTATAGTGCCCCGCTATTCAGGCTATGCTTTCCTCCTTATTCCATGGAATGCCATCCATTTTAAAAGTATCGCAGAATAATTGCAATAAGGCTTGTGTGAAGCAAAAAACTGATATAATGCATTTTTTTCATGGAAAAAAAAATTATTTAGCTCATTTTAAAAGATATATCACTTCGCTTGCAGTTTATTAAATGTATTTTGCAAGGTGGCATATTATGAAATTGAGAGTTTCAGTATCCAAATACGTTACTATCAGCTTCAAGCAGCAACAAGGACTGCAATACAGTTTTGTGGCTCTGCTGCCTGTGATCAAGGGTGTCGTCAAACGTACTAGAATCTACTGGATAACATGCTCTTGCGTACAAAAAATTAGCAGTGTGTACATTCGATGTAATTGCTCATGTGGGATACTTAGATTTCCCAACAAAGCCACAGCCAAATTTCAGAGGCAAGAATAATAATAAAAAAACTACCTATAAAGCAGGGTACTTGCATCTCCGGGAGGTTGCGGTGAAAGCCAAAACCTGCAGTATTTCTCGCCAAAGACAAATGGTTACTAAGAGAAACTTATGGCCATCAAAGTATTTAAATTTTTTTCAGAAAATTAAAGAAGGTAAGTAATTCTACAAAACAAAGAGCTTGAAGATTTAAATCATTATCGAGGATATTATCAATTCCCAATAATAGCAACTGTAACTATATTCATTGATGATCTTGCGAGCAGATAATATAATATACTGCAGGAAAAACGGCTGTACAAGCAAAAAGCTTCTAGAAACTTTTGAGTACACCGACAAATAACCTGAAACTCAAAAAAGATGAAGAGTAGAATCAAAGATGGACTTAAGCACACTAAACCAAATACAGATAATTGCACCGAAAGTATCTAGAAGCGGTAAACAGGTAGCTAAGAAAAAGATATGAAATTGGGCTCAGCTATACCGGCAAGCAACATAGTAACCGTAAAAGTAAGCGCTCCCAGAGGCACCTGCACATTACAAATTTTATAGGTTAGAAAGCTCAAAAATAGTTGAAATACCTTCTTTATATATTTTCAAAAACCCAAAAGTCTACGAACTGTTATTAAGAGTAAAGTTTCATTTCACTAATTTGCTATCTAAATTCCCTTCTCAAAAAATTTCTTCAATGTGAGAAGTATGCTAAAACTAGTGGTCGCCCTGCGTTGTAGCAACTATTTACCGTATAAGGCCAAAAATAAAATGCACTATATATAAAGCGGGTAGCATCGATAGGGGCATGAAAGTCATTAGCGAGTATTATATTGAAGGTAAAATCTTAGCGGCTGCCCAGAAAACCTTCTATAAATTTTTCGAAAACATAATAAGTTTTAAAAAAATTAGCGGAAATCCAAGTGCTTTACAACACTAGATTAAACGCGCTATATTCTGCCAAAAGTTTCATTTCAAAAATAATCCTTATTGGGGAAATTCTCAACAGCTTTTCCCTGCCCACAATAACAAAATAAAAAAACCCACCGACTGGAATATGCCATAAAAAGAATTGACTACCCGAGCAGCCTATAATTAGCTCCATAATCTTCGCATTAAGGACATAAATGGTAAAGCAGATATCTTCGCTACTTTGCCCGAGTAGGAGGTAGATACTTTAATGACAATGCTTCACATTCACCTAAGCGACTCTAAACCACCTACTCATATTCTAAAAGATTCTCAATGAGCTTCAAAGAAAAATTCTGATCTGCATTAATGATGTCAGTCTACTTAAGGCCCTCAAACCTAGCATAGCGTAAACCTACTGTTGACACCCTCGGGTGGTAGTACGCAAAGCTATAAGCGTCTCTAAGTTTTATGCTCTAGAGGTCATAAGTTTTAGTCAGCTATATTATGGCATTAACTAATTTCCTACCTATATACGGAGTTAAAAACATTTTCTTCGTCAAAGAAAAACTTTTTAAAACATGATTCATTAGTCATTCCACTAGTTTTCCGCTGCTAAAGCGCTATCTTCAATCGCACAAAAAAATGGGCAGAGATATGTAAGGCCACACTCTCATCATATTTAACTTGATAACATGACATTTATCTTACCAAAGTGCTTTTTGTAATTTTTCTCAATATATATAAAAAACTTGGAGACACTTACGAAGCGAAAACAGTGAATGAGAAATAAACCCAACAAAATTATTAGAGCAAGAGAAACAAGACTTGAATTTGCCCGGCAATAGCGCCACAGCAGACAAGCTAAGTCATAGTTTTTTTCTGTTAGAGTGAAAATATATTCACAATAGCTTTGAACTGAAACTACAAAAAGTTTTCCTGCAACACAAAGCTAGCGAACGTAGCAACAGATTTACTGGTACTGGACTAATACTGAATCAGTGTTTCAATTTTACGAGGTTGTCTTCTAAAAATTACTGGTAAAACGATATAACTGGGACCTTCAATTTCCATTGAAAGCCTTTACTTGAAATAAATTATGTTTGGATAGCTTGGATGTTTCCCTGTCAACACTGGTACCCGGCCCGTTGCATTTTATCCAGGTAGCAAGTTTGCTGCTCATAAAAAGGGGAGCTTTTTGCACTTTCTGCCGTCCTAGCTCGAAATAATAACTAATACCTCCTGTGCCTGCCAACTATATGCGGAGCTGAAAAGTTACAGATTTCTAGAGTGCAACACTGAAGTTTCAACCATACACTCCCGCACTAACTCTGCTCTCACTATCTTGCCGGTTTAGGAGCGAAACCTGTGCTTATTGAAAGTTGTAACCATGTCTTGCTAAAAGAAAATTCCAAGAAGAGCCTGGATAGGGCCAATTGTACGGACCCTTTGCGCACGCCAGTCAGGACATGCTCGCTCTAAATATTAGAAAAAGAGAGCAGATATCCCTATGAACTACTAATGCCTCCATCTACAGCCAAAAAGCATACCAAAGCAGATTAATATTCAAGGTTGACAGTTTTCATATGTGACCTGATAAGTCGGTACCTTTTTAAAGTATGCCAAACTTAGAGGCTCATGCTAAAAAGCGCCTTATTATAGGCGCAGCCTCCAGTTACAGGAATATCAGAACATGCTCCCATAACTTCAGCATAACATTCGCGTGCTATGATACTGGGTCTAGATAATTAAAGTAATATGTTATTACTTTAATTCTTTCTCCTCGTTAAAAATATTTTCCTCTAATGCAATAAATTTTAGCTAAAAACTTAAACGTAGTGATACTCCATCGTGGAGCAAGCAAAATATAATACTAGGAGCCTGCACTCATTTCATGGTCACTTTCCGGTAGGAAAATAAAACAAAAAGGTTCAAAAACTTCAGATTATAACTTTTGCCAAAATAATATTGCTGCTCCTCACACAATCCTCGAATATCCAGTGGCAATTTCAAAGCATAATTAGAGCCCAGACTAATTGACATTTAAATCACCAAGCTATTGCAGATAAAGGTAACTACTAACGCTTATTTGCGGGAATCAGTGACTTGTGGACAAGGTGTACGCTTTTTTCAAGACCAGATAATATTCAAAAACACGATTTCGTTATGGAGCTTAAATTATCAATGACCCAAAATATTAAGACTTCTTAAATATTTATAAGGCAAGCACCTGAATTACTGTGAAGCTAAACTACTATTTCAATATAGCCTGCAACAGAGTCATAAAGGACCATTATGTTGCGCGCATTCTACTTGCGCAGCTCAAAGGGCCCACGAATGAAGCGCCAACTTCTCTTTGGGGAGCATCAGAACTTCTAGTCCATTCATTGGCCGTGCAGTTACTTCAACCCAGTACATACGGACAAAAAGATAATTTTCCGAAAGAAGTATACGAGAACATACCTATGTGCTATTTTGTGCCTTTGTATATCTTTTTTCCACATGTATGATTGTGCGTGTATATGTAGTTTTCAAGTAAAGTGGGAGTGACTGCTTACTCCAAATTCAACACAACCCAAATGACCATTCATGCACAAAAGCCTATAGAATTTTGTGCATTATTAGACTTAAGGACAGCGTTTATTATATTTTAAACGGCGATATCTTCATGAATAATTGCAAACATCTATACATCGAAGCATCAGCAGCATATTTTCACCTTTATTAGGTGCGTACACTAATAAAATTCAGTTTTGCTGTCATTGAATAATCATTCGAGACTATTGAGAGAGTTATAAATTAGGAAAAACAAGCAAAAAAATCGCTTACCAATCAAATTACTAGAAAGCTTAACAAAGAAAAGACACAAAAATATCGCAGCTCTACATGATAACAAAATAAACAAAGTCTGAAACAATATAAGATTTAACGGAAAATGAACAGATTAGTAGTCTATGGATAGTAATGGCAAAGGAACATTAAATGAAAACGCACTTGAAACATTTTGCCGAGATGCAAACAAGGCGGATATAGAAACTAAACGTGACTATGCAGTAGATTATTGTAGAAATATGGCAATGCTTAAGAAAGATTCAAACTCAGTGAGCACTTAAGCCATTACACCTCGAAACTTATACTAGCGCGTGTCATATTATTCGCGGGATAATGCAATACAATAAGTTAACACTTGCGAATACTGCAAGCAAGGCCATACAGTCACCAAATAAATACAATTCGCGAGAAAAATATGCATAACGCATTATATAGAGCCCTAGCACAATCAAAATAAAAAATTTACATGTTGCCCACAAAAAAAAAGTAATAGCAGCAAAGGCTGGTAGCACAACAGTTGAGTTGCACAGTCTATAAATAAAAAAGGAAGGAAGAGCTTGATAGTCCAAGTAAATAAGAGTCCCAATCTTCAAATCCAAAATAGCTGCAAATTATACAAGACTAAATGTGCATCATGTTGACGAACGACAGAAAGACAAGGGGGAAACATGTCACATAAGGAAAGCATGCATGACGAGCGGAAAACTTCTTATACATGACATCAGAACAGCATCAATAAAATTCGATACTAATTCCAGATCAAATTTTTACCAATGCAAGAATACTAGCACACGGGGAAAGTCTTGATCGCAGAACCAATGTTACGCAACAATTTGCAGAGTATACAGGAAAGGTTCATCAAAAAAGACAAAATAACAACAAAGCGATTTACAGCAAAAAAAAAATTTATGTCTTTGAGTGCATTCAAGGTAAGTGGCTAACGGTACGGGCAACGATTCCAAAAGACATCCACCGTTAAAATTTTTGCATATCAAATAGACTGAGGTGCTATAAATACAGCACGGATATCAGGCGTATCAAATAGAATGACGTGAGATAAGGCAATAACAGATAATGCTGGGATGCCCCTCAAAATTCAAACTCCTCAAAGAGCACTTCAAACGCAGGAATAAAACGATTCAACTACACTTTTTCAAGGCCGAATCAAATTGGGTGCCTTAATCAACAAATCAAAGACACTTAAAAGAATCCACAATTGCAGCGCGCCAAAGCATGGTTTGGAGCTTGAAAAAGTCATCAGTTCATCAAAAAATCGTAGCTACGCAATTATCAGTTTTAACACGTAGTCTCCCTATCGCTAAGACAAAAACATGGTTAAGCTTACAAAGCTGGAGCGGATAACTGCATAGGAGGGTTTAGTTATAATATAACTCGAGTCCCATTCCATCATGGATTTCATAATCTCCAAGAGTTATGTGATCCTTATAAATATTGTACCATTTTTGGATTCGAATTTTCTCAGGTCTAGTCCCTGAGTAAATATTAAAACATGATGCTTATGACGGAAAAATGCATAAAAACACGAACTCGAACCTCGATGAAAAGTTTACCAGCGCAAAGGAAGAAGGGGCAGTAATTATCGAGCTCCAAAAGTGAGAAATGGATGTTAGCACGAGCGACAGTACTCACTCTGACAAAGCGGCAGAATGTACTAAGCTATAAAGAGTAAGCAAGTCATCCAAAAAATATATTGTCCAACATACTACATATGCAAGCAGGCACAAGAATACTCGGCCTAAAATTACAGCAGACAACTAACCAATGTTTGCAGCATTGATTGTGAGGAAATGTAAAGCGCATATATATACTTTAACAGCAGGAAGAAGTAATTCCATTCATGTTATGCAGCAAAATTTTAGCACAGATAAGAGTTTGAAGCTTACCAGTTTGGGCGGCGATAAGCTTCTTCAAATCCCCTATGGTATCATCCAGGTTGCACTTGACCCTTATCTTCTTACCCAAACGATCGTTCAATACTACTTCAATCATTTTGACTGAAAAAGCAGAAGGCACCCGAACAAATACGTTGCATACACGAAATATCAGATGATGAAAAGAATTTCTATTACAAACTTTTGAATGCAAAAGATTTTTTTGAAGACACAATCAATAGCAATATTTACCCTTCGAGCACCGAGGCAGCGTAACAACGTGCCCCGCGGCTCCAAACAAATGAGCAAAAGCATGCCTTCCAGGTCATGTCTATATCTACCTGAGCTTTCCATAGCCGTTATGAATCACGCGGATCGCCAAATGACCACAAAACGTCTTGGACAGTTAGGGCTAAGGCACACACATGTACCGCTTAGGGCGATACTACTCAGTTGAGAAGGTGGCGGACTAAAATGCGCATCGTCGGGCTACCCTTGGGTTTATGCTTACTGAAGGTTAAGCGGGTAACTGGCGAGTCATTATTGATGATCGATCTGAAGAAATAACACGCATATTTATTCGTTGGAAAACCAAGCCTTGAGATCATTTTTATTTTGGTTTGCTAGCTTTTAGGCCAGACTTTATCAATACCAAGCACTC
>JADHZB010001831.1:26873-55988 GCA_015657535.1 Nephromyces sp. MM_2019
ACCTCACATACCTTACACGAAAGTCTCATTGATTAAGCACAGAAAACCATTTATCGACATCTATAAAACTAAAAAACTTACACTCAGTGTACGAAGACAGGCTGTGCATTACATGCTTCCTTAGACAAAAACGCTATAGTGCGCTCCAGGAACGTAAGCAGAACATCATGAAGTTTTTTTTCGTGATGAGATGGGGGTTATTGGAGATTCGTAGCTTCGCTATACACATGGGTGAAGCATAGTACCATATAACTGGGGTGCATGATGCTGAACTAAAATTAAATATCAATTTGAAGGCTTGGTCTGGGGTGAAATGTGTGTTCAAATGATCTTCAGGCAAATTTTCGTGCTTTTCTTCCTTGAAGAGCTTTTTTTCAAAGCCGACGGTCGTTCTTGCCATCATGAATGAGATGCAAATCCTTGACCTGGTACATTATGCGTATAGGGCAAGCAAGAGAAATTTCACTGGTGTGCTCTTCCGTTTTTATTGCAAAGTATACAACCTCTATTTATAGAGGCTATTTATAAGTTCAGGGAAATAACAATGAGAGCTACAGAGCATCTCCAGGACGTCAAGCATTCATTTATACTTGAAATTATAGAATTTGCCAATGCCGTGATTATGCACGCATAGGTGTGCGATAATGAAAACTTATAAATGACCTTGCTTATCTATGTGCTAGGGACTTCACTGTAGATATTATCTTCTTAATGGTGCTGTAATGATGCATTTTACTAATACTAAAATCTATTTCAAAATACCCGAGTACTTTAGCAGTCATTTCAGTCATTCTCTCTAACAAGTTTATCAATTGCAGCATTTTTTATGGGGTGTACATAAACTGGAGCCTAGAACAACTGGACATGGCACAAAAGTTTAAAAGCAGGTCATTATTTTAATTTTTTGGTTAAAAGCTTCTAAAAATTAATCTACTGTTTGAGCAACTCCTATTAATTTTTTTTTACTTGTGTAAGATGCACTAAAAACTTTGAATTATATTGGGATATTTACAATTCAAAAAAGTCACTTACACCGAAACAAACACATCAGCTTGCCTCGTGGTATTTGATAAATTACTAATAATCTGTTACAGCGAGAAACCTTACGACATTAATATCACATCTCCTTGCTGCAATATTTGCTTGCGCTGATGGTATTGCGATTCCTATCGTAAAACTAGGCATATAAAATTTATAGAGTAAATTTTGGAATTCATAAATATCTTTTTATCAATTCTTGGAATGAATGATAGTTTTATCCTCTTATTTAATGCACTTCGAAATTTATCGCAACCACTGGTCATCTATCCTAATAGTTCATAGTCAGGAGATTTTTATAGTTACTGCTGTATAGTGCGGGTCACGCGGGCAAAGCATGTTCGAATTCTTAAAATACTAAATAAATGCAGCGTTTGAAATGGGAAGTCAGTTGCTTAGAAATAAATTAATAATCGAAACAAGTGGAAAAGCTTCAAGTCATTGAGGAGTAGGGCATCTGAATGATTTGTGAAAATATTTTCGCTTTATGGGACTTGATTAAATGACCTCGAGAGCCCGGTTTTGGGTAGCTGTTTACGGGATTGCTTTACCGCCCCTAACACTGACCCTCGATACGCTTTCGTGCTCAAGCAGCTTTTATACCATGCATAATTTTCAATGACTTTCTTCAAGGTCAAGCTACAGTTTTGGTCTACCAGCGAGATAATTCGTCCATCGCATTAGCTTTTGCGCACGAAACTTGAGGCTGTTAAAATATTACCTATTTGTCAGGGAGCAATAATTTGGGCTGTATTTTTAGGCTGTAACCTTATAGTTATCCTGGCGTATTTAGAAGAGCCTTAAGCAGAGCTTTCAGGTTTCTAAACTTACTAATGTAATTCACATGGAGGCACGTTGCTATCCACTATACGGTCTTCATCCTGGGTTAACATCATATTCGAACGGGTGGTGATCTTTTACAGGGAGTAACTACAAGCTTTAACCTCTATGACGAGATTTTTTACCCAAAAAAATTCCTTCTCCTCTCTGGTACCAGAATAATATGCTGAGCAACGCTTCCGCTTCCAAAAGTGCTACTGCGGGCAATTAGAGTTCTTCACGTGTAGCATCGATTCTACAAGCCAGACGAGTATCTGATGGAGATATTCTTGGCGACTGTTGAGAAAGGTTAAGCAGAGGTAATGAATGGCTTGAAACTCCATGACGATGTTTCATCTTCTTTTTACTGGCTGATAAATCTCTGCTCCCTCTTTTAGGAGAGCTCAGCACCCCAGTGCGATAACGGCTTCGCTGCAATAAAAATTTGTATCACTTGGGACATTGAAGAAGGTTTTCCTTGTTAATACATCGAGGTTACCTTGTCAGGGAGTATATCTCCCAGTAAAAAAATAAAATTTTGTGGAACACACTTGGAATATTCCTGAAAGCTAGCCCTGGGTCACAAAAAATCCCTTGATGTATTAACAATAGAAATAGCTCAGGCTGTTCCTTGTTCATTTGAAACCACTGCAGCGAAAACGCTTACTGCTTCTAATTCCGAGGGAAGACACATTTCTTCACTATAGTGTCCAGTAGGAGTTTAGGTGCAGAAATAGTGTAATACACCTTGGGTAAAATATGGTGAACAAGGCATGGTTGCTCTTGCTTTTGCATTTATGTGCTAGCTTTGCATTAGGATCTCCTCCAAAGAGTGATTACCCCCATGAAAATGATTCGTTCGATGCGAAGGCCAGCCACTTCCAAAAACGATATGACTCTATGCAGTGCGTCCCGTTCCTGCTTCAGGGTCAGTTGCCAACTGATAAGTTTATGAGTCAAATTTTTGAGAAGAAAGTTTTCTTTGCTTGGGGTCCAGACTCAAACGTAAGTGGTGACGTTGGCTCCGTGACTACAGAAGCTACCAAGACGAAAGTTGAACCTCAGTACCCCTCACTTTCCGTTCTTTCAACTAAGTTTTTAACTTTTTTGTCTCGCTCAGCTGGTCTTCGCAACTCAGAAAACGTTTTGATATTTCAGAATGGTGAGCAGTGGAGTAGTGAAACACATCCGGTCACTCTACTGCTTTTGCATGAAGCTCTTTCTGAAGGATATCAATTGATTTTTAAGTTTTTGCATAGAGCCCACCCAGCAGCGTATAATTGGGCTCTGTGCCTTCAAAATGAGCTGGTATGTATGTGTTTCTCCTACAACACTTCACGATTCATTGCACGTTTCTGCGGCTAAATACAGGTTGCTTTATGTACATAAGAATTTAGAATTTCCGCCTAGAAGGAGGAAGAGGCTTTGGTGTGTTTGTAACCGTTGCTGTATAGTTTTACTATCAAAGAAGATTTTTCGTTGGTATCTTTCAAAGTTTAATTCCTTGTTGAAGTGCGAAAATAATGATTTCCTCAAATATATAGTAAATTTTTTAACTTCGTGAGTGGATACATTTCTTTTGAAACATTTATGTGTGTGGATTTATTCAAAGTCATATTTGCAAGCTAGAAGGTAGCTCAAAGAGGGTTTAGATGAAAAGATGACTTCAGCGTCAGACTCTGAGCTCATTTTCCCCTTTTAATAACATCTGCGTGTGTATGTGAGTTTTTTCGCTTAATATCCATGTTGTATTTAGCTTTACTGTTGATAAAAGACGTTTTTGTTTGTATAATTTTCGAAATTTATGGTTTTTCTAAGGATATCTCGTCATGTCTTTTTGTTGCTTTTGTGGTGTTTAAACACTTTTGGAAATCATTTCAAATGTAATCGGAGAAAAGTAAAACCTTATTCGTAAAATTGATGGAGACGTAGCGGGATTAAATTTTTTCTTTGGAAGTAAACAAGGCTGTTGTTATGGCCCCTTTAAAGGAAAAACAACAATTTATACACGATTACTAAAATCTTTAGTTGTGTGCGCATGTGTGCGTGTGTTTGCATGTATGCGTGTGTGTGCACGTGTTTTCACGTGTGTATCTTGGTGTTTGTACGTATGTGTGCATTTGTGTATCTTGCTGTGTGTACTTGTGTCTGTATATGCTTTTACAGTCTTTTTTTTTAAGAATGATAAGCTGAAATAGTGACCCACAGCAGCGGCCTTCAGCCGCATTGTGATTTCCGATTTCACATAATATTTTGTGATTTTATTTGATGCATTTAAGTTTCTACTAGGAATGCCTTAGAAAAGTGTTAAGTCAATTTCTGAGATGATTTTATCATTTTCGCCTTATTAGCCACCATTTTTCTTAATGCATCAGGGGGTACCGGTGGAGCTTGATATATGGATCTATCCCTCATTAGCATCTGGAATGCATCCTCAGGCCATCTTAGACGATTTGTTTTTGGTTAGTCAACCGTTTACACACAAAAATACTGGTTGCTAAGACAAATTTTGCATCAAATGCTACTATAAAGTCAAGCTCATTTTCATGTCCAGTGAAACTGTAATTATGAGGGTGACGCAAGCTTTTTCTACATCATTTCCTTCTCGCAGGTACAACAGTCTGGTGCTCTGGATGTTGCTGTGTGCGATCATCAGAACATTGAGTTTGAGGATGAGGTGTGGCAAGAACTTCATGAAAGGATTATTGGGGAGGAATATATTTTTTAGACTTTTTTTGCGTGAACTTTCATCTGTTTTGGATGGAATTTCATTTCTTTTAGAAAAATGTTCAGAAAATTGAAATTCTGATTACTTTTTAATATACATTGAAACCCCCTCTGAATGCTTTGAAAGTGTGAATGCTCCATCCTCGTATTATGTTATTTACCACCCTCAAATCTGCTTTTTATAATCATTCTGCCATGTAGTATATAATGATTTTTCCTTGCATTGCTGTATCAAAAGTTGAAGCTCTGTTAGATTCTCTCCAAGATAAAGTCTTCTGGTACCAATTTTTAGTGCGATAATATACACTCCTCCTGCCCAGATTTTAGGCATCTTCATTAGTGCATATATGTGTGTGTATATGCTTATCTATATATTATGAGCTACGCATGACTACACTAATAACCCCGTTGCTCTCTGGTTTTGGCTAATCTCCTACTCTCTTTTTTTTGAGATGCCTCTGTACTTTATTGGATTTTGGTAGAGTTTAAAGCTTTTATTCGCATTATTTGATGTATACGCTTCAACAACCCTCTTCCACGAAGCTGTGTGCGAATTTTTTGTCTCTTAAAATGCATGATCTCATCACAAGATCGCTATTTCCATTTTTAAATCAATATTTTCAGTCTAATGATAGGAAAGTGGTGGAGTTTACATTGCAAGACATGAGGAACTTACGATGCGATTACCATAGCCTCCTCTCAGGAGATGTGCTGTATATACCTCAGGGGCACGTTTACTATGCTACTACTCCAGAACTACCTGAACCATCCATTACTCATGTTTGGCGGATTAGCAGGTATTGCTTGGCATAATCTGTGCGTATATTAAGATGAAGATGCGTGCTATATTAAGATGATGATGTGGATTTAATTGGTATATAAGTGCTCTGGAACAAGACACCTTGTGGGGCAGGGTGTTGATCAGTGCTATGAAATAGTAAATAAGCTTTGAAGCTTTCAACTGGTTTTGGAGGATTTCGTAAAAATCGCTGCGTAATGGAAGGTTTATGCAGTGTTTATAGCTTTTGTTTCTGGCAAGATCAAAATAGAGCTTTTAGAAGCTGGAAAATTTAAAGAATACACAAAAGGCGAAGTTATAAAAACTTGAGATATTGAGTTTGCTTATTCTAGCGGTTGTCCTAGCGAGTTTATTATTTTCAGGCTAATTCCTTACTTTTTGAGGATTTTGGCTTTTTTTTAATCTTATTTTTCAGGTTTTTTGAATGAAATGTTGATACGCTTATGCAGATGATGCTTAAAGCCGCTTTTATCGCCGTCTATTAGCGTAACAAGGCCGGTTTATGTGTTATTTTATCATGGTTATAGAATTAGGCTTTTTAAAGATTTATTATTTTCTGGATTTGCTTTTTCTACTAAATATATAAGCCAATGCTTATAGCTTTTCCTGTATAATAATTTGCTATGTGAAAGTCTCTCCCCTTTTATACTTAATCTTGTTGCCGTATGGATATTTTTCGGCAACTCATTTTGGCGTGATATTTTTTGAGAAAACTGCACATTACGCACAACTCGAAGCTGTTTTTATTGTATTAAAGTGTGTGTGCGTTCTTATATTTGAAAAATGTCGGAAATATTATGTAATTTGCTGCTGAACTTCGGCACTTTTGTTAAGTATTCTGAATTAATCACGCAAAATGCGTTTAAGAGAGTGTTCTTTAATCTTGACTTGTGTGAGAAAGATAAAAGAAAAAAAATACACAAACGCGCACACACCCTCAAGCGCGCATGCTCTCTCACATACACACACGCACGCACACGCACGCACGCATGTATGAAGTATTAGCATCTTCAATCTACAAAGAGTAGAGAGTAGATGTACGTACACCCCACACACCCTCAAACACACGCACATACACACATTTTTGGTAAGCCTCAACAGAATAGCTGTCTCCTTATGCTATTACTAGAGTGATTAGAGGATTGAATAGTTTACTTTCATAGTATTTCTCGTTTACTTGCTATTTCAGTATAAAATCTCAGTTTTTTCTTCTTGTAGAACAGTTCTTTCTTATGGTGAAATTTTGTATCATCTGGTTCATGTAATTCCCTCTACGTCTGGGGGAGAGCAACCCCTGCCGAAGGAGTTATCGCAATGGTTTCGCAAAGCCAGTATGTACTTACCGGCAATCGCACATGTGGGAGATTCAGTGACTATAGGGAATTCAGTGAGTAATGACGATCTTCCAGAAGGTGGGTGGAGACTCTTATTGACGAGTAGTAGGTAACAAGTTTGGTGGGAAGAAGTTGTATATGATTGATGCGAGTGTGTATGCGAAAATGCAGAAAATTGCGGAAAAATTATAGCGATGCGAATATGTGTGCGAAAATTCCTTCTAGAATGCTTTTAATAGCTTAGTTAAATGGCATTTTTATCAGCTTTACCCACCCTTCGCATGTGAATCTCTTAGCCCAGCTAGCAAAAATGAGAATATTTGATAGAAAAACAAATTATTTCACTCCCAAAGCTCATATTTTTGGATATCTTTGGGCATACAAGCTTATAAAAGAATAATTCCTGCGATGCTATAATTAAGAACCTCTCCTTCTTACTAGTGTGCTGCTCGAGTTTCGAATTTGGTTTGCCTAATATTTGCCCAAGTGCTCCTTACATAACTTGGAGTGCGTTCATATACTGTAGAGCTTTTATTATGGCTAAGAAAACCCATTTGTATTGGTATTTCTGGTAGTTTTTTTTGGCGAAGAAAAATTGCTTTTATGGTGGTGAATATGACGTTTTTTAGATCGGTACTACCTGAAGTGGCTTCTCCTCTGGTAGTTTGATACTAGCATGATTGCAAGTAGTAATTCGATGCAGAATATATAGCAGTTTATCTTCAAATCTACATCATTTGATGCAAAAGACATATTTTGTATCCTCTTCTTTGATGCGAAACATGCCTTTTTTTCCATCAAATTTACTGCTTTTTTTTTCCTCTTTTAGCTGCTATCGCATTAGTTTGACATTTTGGATCTGCCTCTTCTCCTTACAATTTTTATCCAACGCGTTACATTGATGAAATAAATTTTGTATAAACACACTGTATCCTTTTACCATGCCGCCAGGCTAATTATGCTTTTAAAGCCAAGATTTGATTGTGCCAAATTTGTGTTTTCTTCGCTTAATCAGCGTCTACTTTCTTTCCCGCAAATACCTACACTACCCCCTATATTGTGCAGCATCAAATTTTTCTATAAATATATAGAGTATAGGTTGAACTTGAAGTTTCCTCCTGGCTTAATCGTAGCCTTTTTTTTGTTTTTTTTTCGCATCCTCTTAAGCTTTTCTAACGACTTATAAATAACGGCAATTTAGCATAAAAATAGGCATACTCTTCTTCAATTACCCAAGGCTATTTTTCTTTGAAATTTTGCACCACGTGCATTAAAGGAAAATTTCACAGGGTAAAGCTCCTTGTATTGCAGATAAAGAGTCTGTGTTTTTACAAAACTTTCTACTGCTCGTTGATTGCTTCAAAATTGCTGCTTTAATACGTCTGTCGCTTGTGTGTGCAACCTTTATCCTGCTGGAATTCTAGAGCTACACACTTTAAAAATCTCAAATTTTATTTTTTTTTCCAACTCCTTCCTCAGTGGTAAATTTTCTTAAAATTACGAGATTTTTTTCACTTTTTTCAGGATGGATGAATAGCTTTAAAAGGAGGATTTTGGGAATTTTAGATGATCTTTGCAGTATTCCTTCGGCTTATTATGATGTATTAGCAGAAAATTCTGCCTCAGATGGGAAGAATGAAACAGCCTCCTCAGATAATATTGAAAGAACAATTGGCCCTTTACTTGAGCAGGTGTTAAGTTTGGGGTATTGGAAGTTGCTGATATCTTATTTTTGTGAAAAAGTGTGTGTGTTTACGTGTTGTCTGTTGTGCTGCCAGTCCGTGTTTTTCATCTTAATTTATATGATAAGAAAGGTGTTTAGGAGTTAGTAGCTGCAGCAGAGGATATGCTTGGGGTTCGTGTGTGTTTCATTTATGTTATCTTCAATGAGGAGCAGCGAATTTGTACCTTTTCTTACCGAACTACAGTTCTTTTGTGATTTTTGCTGTCTGTTCCTTTTTGCTCACACTAGGCTTTTGCAATGTGCTGCTTCTATGTTTGGAATTGATGATTTCGCTTAAATTATGAAAAAGCATATATGTACTGATTATAGGATTAAAGCCAAAAAAAGTAATTTTTTTCAAGGCTTCTTATGTTTTGCAGTGTATCGAGCTTTTTCAAGGGTATTCGCTGTTTATATAATGCGCTGTCAAAGCGATTTTATTCGAGCTTTTTATGTACTCTTGCGACTTTAATTTTTTTGTCAGATGAAGAAGTTGCATATACCCAAACTTTGTTATGCTTTTTTCTTAGATGAAGAAGTTGATTTTGCTACATCCTAATGTTTTGGAGGAGGTCACCAATGAGTTTCGCCTTAAGCTTGCAGCAGGTAATTTTCGCTTCATCTTTTACCATTGGGATTTAGGCTCTTCTCATTTCGTTATATCGACAAGTGCAACTTTTGTATGATTACACTTTAATCAGTTGATAGTTTCAGTGGATATGGCCTTTACGCAGGTCTCGTTATGAAGTAGGGAAAGGTTGCCTATAAAAGACCTAAGCAAACCCTAAACAAACCCCAAAATGCTCGTTTTACTCGTCTTTTGGTGTTTTTGGCTTGAAGAGGGGGTGGAAGAGTAATATCAATTCCGCTACAAAATGTAAAGGAGGATGTGTGCGCGTGTGCTCATCGAAATCCTTCTCTCTATGCTTTCTTCAAAGTGGTAATCATTAGACTGACATTTTTTTCGGATGTCCTGATCCTATCTTTTTTTAAATTTACCTTTAAATTCCATCTTCTGGAATAGTTGAAAGTATTAATGATCTTTTCACGCTTATTAAAGCTTTCAATAGGGATTTTATTACCTAGAGAAGGCGTAAAATCTTTAAAGATCAAAGACTTTAATGCTTCAGTCTTAGAGTTCACCTCTATCACTGATTTTTGCTGAGTCACCTCTGTACTACGGCACCAGCTTTTTCGATATAAAAGTAACCTTCAATTTGAAGAGTTGCAGTCTTAAGACTTTTGTAGGTAACTTGCAAATAAATCGATTTCTTTAAGGCCTCTAATATCCGGTAAAAATGACTATCAAATAATCATTAAATGCCGAAATTCTAAACACTAACTTTTGCTAACTTTTTTTCTAAAATTTCTATTATATGCCAAGGTATTACTCCTCCCTCTGTATCAGAAACTGTAGCAAGAAATATGTTTATAGGTTTTGATGCTATATATCAGTAATTATATTAAAGTATTTTTTCCGTTTAAAATTATACTTCCTCATTTTTCTTGACACTCGTTTTTAGCTTAGTAAGAGAATGCACTATTTTTTTGCTGATGCGATTCTTCTTCCCTTTACATTTTATGTGTACGTACAGGTATGTCTGCTTACTACGAGGATCATTTTAAGGATATGATTACTTGGCACGGTACTTTGACTGGTGACTTTGATGAAGAAATGCTAGATGATAGTACTGTTTTAAAGCTTATACGATACACTCGTTCTTCTTTGGAGAATTCCCATGGTGTGTTCGTTATAAACTCCGAAATCCTTCGAAAGCCCGCTGAAGAGGAATTAGAAGGATATAAATACTGCCTAGGGGGATATAATCCTCAATATGCCCATGGAGAGGCATTCAGGCTATCTAGCATACCAGTCCACTCTTCTTTTCGGAGAAGGGAGATTGTGAGGTATGCAAAAAACGCTACTTTAGCTTTTTTCAATCATTCATTTGTTTTTGATGAGGAAGGGATGTATAATCGACTGAGGTACTCTATTATGAAGATGATAAACAAGATGAAGAAGATGAAATAGGTGAAGATGAAAAAGATGAAGAAGAAGAGTCAGATGAAGGAGATTAAGCAGATGAAGACGATGATGAAGATGATTTAAAATCGATGGAAACCCCCCGTTGTGATACTTTTTGGTATTGTATAGCTTTGAGAAATTTGATTGGTGCTTTTGCGGTTTATTTATAAGATAAATTTGACGAACCTCTTCGTCAGTTTGTAGTGCATTTTATGTTGATTTCTTTTTTTTGATATTTTGTGTGGCTCAAGATATTAGTGGCAAGAATTTTTTTTCGAGGGCTTTTTGGAGAGTTGCTCTAACTTTTGGTATCATCTTCACTGATTTGAAAAATAACTTGTTTTTCCATGAATTTGAAGCTTTAAGGTATGATTTAAAGCTTTTGGCTACTTTAATGTGGAATAAACTTCAAATTATGGAGCTTCTTTAACGTGAAACCCTGTGCTAAGCATAACTGATGATGTTTCATAGTTGGATAAAAATAGTTTCATGTTCATCAATTTTTGCATGTAATTATGCTCATATTTCGTTATTGATGTGCTGCCTTTTTTCTTCACTACACTAACGATAGTATATTTTGGGCATAGCCTCCACTCTATTATATTGAAATTAACTATTTTTAGAAGACATATCGTTCAATTTTGTATAAATTTAAAAGTGCAGGCCAAGATCAAGTAGAGGGTATGCAAATTTGTTGCATTTTCTATTGAAACGATGGCATTTCGCAAGACAAATCTTCATTCGATTCTTTCGATGTATTATTTGCACCACAGGTTACTCTTGACTGTTGGAGCATTAAAAAGGGTGGAAGATAGTGAGAAACTTGCAGGTTCTACAAGAGAAATATTTGAAGCTAGTTCTGGCGTGGGTGATAGAATCTCTGAGCTGAGTTACTCGACTAGAGATGAGTTTTAATGGATTTCCTGTCCTGCTTTTTGCACGCTCTTTGGGCCTATAGATCAATCGCTTCTGTGAAATTTTCATATCATCGTATTGGTTAGCAGTCTGTAAATCAATTGGATTATTCAGGGCTCAGAATTTTGGTGCCTGATTTTTTGTTTCAGCTGCTATAATTCTCTAAAATCCCCGAATAGTATCTTCAAAATTTCTGGAAGGAATATCTTACCCTGTTCAACGAGACATTTTATGAGCTACGCAAGTTTATTCCATTATTCAAACTCGTACTTGGAGATATCAAAAAGCAGCATATTTGGAAGTTTCTTTGGAATTGCTCAGTAAAGCTTAGTTTTTTCACTTTCTGTTCTTATTTGGGAGACGAAGGCAATCGTATAAAAATCTACAGTCAACTTCTATATGCTGTACTTACTTGGAATCTTGAAGGTGTGTGCTGTAGCTTCTGTGGATGATAAATTGCTCAATTTGAAGAATTGCAACCTGATGTTGACAAAATGACTAAAAGGCGCTGTATTCTTTGCGTACAGTTCATAAATCATTAACATCGCTTTCTGTGGGGTAGCTTTGAACATTTGATAAGAGCTGCAATGCCTGCCCTGAAGGCAATATTATTTATGATTGAAAAGGGGAATTTAGCATTGCAATTAAGCGTATTTATGTACGCACTAATCTGTTGCTTTTACATTTATGTAAGCAGCATAGAGTGATGGTCAAAAAAAAGTTTGATCGTGCATATCATACAAGGAGCACCATCTATATGAGAGCTTGTCTTTACACGGGTATAATGGCGTGGCTCAGTGTTGATGGCTGTATGCTTGTTTTGTTGACATATAAATGAAACTGGTTGCAATTTATTTGCTTTCTGTTATAGGGATGCACTTCTTTTGCAGGTACCTGTGATTATAATTGCAACAGTCTCGTATAGCTGCAGCTGATTAACACAAAATGCCTTTATTTGCAACTGTATTGTGTGTTTAACAATCACTTCAAAGTTGAAAAGACGAGAAAAATTGAAAAGAAGGGGAAAATTGAAAAGACGGGAAAGATTGAAAGGACGAATATCTATCGTATGCCAAATAATTATCGATGTTGAATCCGATATGCTTAATATAAGTTTCACACCCGGGATTTCCTCAAAATCACGATGCATTGGCCGAAATAGCTTAATGAGGCATCTTTAAACTTTTTATGATAGCTAGAATCTTGCCAGCTTAGCAGTCTACTCCTCCCAGAAGCATCTCACTACCTAGAATTTATAGGAATTATTGCAGTGGAGCAATGCGTTATCGTAGACTGCATCTGTACGCCCAATGGACCTTCCGTTAAGACAGGTTGTACTAAAATCTTGGCTTGTTCGGAGGCATTATAGGCGCCTCTTCTCGCTTTTTCGATGATCTGCAGGTGGGAATACTGGTTTAAATCGCCTCTAATAGGCATATATTTACACATGCTTATTCTTATACTTATATGATGTTTATATACATGATATAATATATTATTAACTCCATATTTCTTCTTGAACGTATCATTTTGGAAAATTTTAAACAAAATATTAATTAGCAGAGTAACGTTAAAATAATCGTTAATAGGACTATTTTAAAAAGATCGGAAAAAATTCGTTGGCTTTCAAACTTTTGCTTTGACCGGCAGGAAATACTGATTGAACTCCCTGCTTAAAAGGCGTGAAAATTCTTTGGCTTTCAAAATCTTGCTTCGCAAAGAAATCCTGGTTTGAAGCTGCTACTTGGCTTCTAGCTGTATTTTCTGTTTTACGTATAGGACGTCTGTCTTTTCGATGATTTGCTCTATCGTATTCTTTGGTAGCCCTCGAAATATTGAGAAGTATGATTTCACCTCTCGAAGCGTCATTGTGAGGCCTGCTAGCTAATGGCTGTTACTTTAGCGATGCAGTTTTTAAATCCATGTTAAGGGTAGAAATAAAAAGCATCATAAGGTTTTTCAGCTGTTGAGTCATGCTTCTAATATCTCTGATTGTTGCGCTGGGCGTTTTTTGCTAAGTTTCTTCGCTGAAAAAACGGTGCTAATTTATTTTTTGGCGTTGCATTTGAGTTAAGAAGTTAATAGAATAGTACCAAGCTTTTCTTGATCTAGATTTTGGACATGGGAGGTACGCTTTTCTCGGTCTACATTTTAAAATACGTCGAAAGGAACATAGTCCTAATGCGAATATATCAAGATATTTGCGCTAATTTCAGCAACGCTTTACTTAAAATTAGCTGTCTGGCACTGTAGTGCTGATCAGACTAAAATTACTTTGCAATCGTAATCTTATGATTGAATCTACGGTAATATTTATTATTCCTCAGTTGAATTTTTATACTTTGATTTGAAAAAGGGTATTGATAATACTAGCGCAAAATTCTATTTTAATAAAATGAACATCATAGAGTAGAAGTATTGAATCCATATGCGTATATGTTGGTATATTAACAAGCAACTCAAAATTAGATATGAAATTTATTCCTTATGAAATTGGGACTTTTGCAAAAACCACAGAAGTCATCAATTTGTGTTTCTGGAAATACTCACTAGACGCTTTGCATGCTACGTAATTACTTCAGATTATTGTGCGATTCTGTTAGTGTCGTGTGAACGATAAAATTTTAACGGTATCTGTTGTTACAGAAGAATAAAAGCTGGACTTGGTCATTTGTAACGAGTTGGTGACCCCCGTCGTAAGTTGACTAGACTATACTTCATAATGATAATTTTGAACCTAAGAGATGATTTATAATTATTACCTGAACAAAAACTTTTTTAAAGTAGTTACATATATTCCTCCTTTTCCATTTTTTTTTAAAGGTAATCGTTTTCATTGATTTTAGAGCTGGCATTACTTTGGTTTGTAAGCACGCAATTAGAGTGTCTTCATGGGTATCATAGGGTTGTTTTGGTGGTCATTAATTTGGTGGATTTTTTCTATCAATTTCAATCACAATGCACTCAATTGAGATTACTAAAAAAAACATGACACTGATAATGCCTAGATAAATTCTACACTCAGTAAATGCTTGGTAGTTTAACATTAATCGGATAGAATGACAAGAAGCTAGACAAAAGCTTTGAGTGTGCGATGGCGTTGCCTCCCCTGGATCATCTGAAAATCGTGGAGGAACTACAATGAGTAAAACATATATTTCACTCGTAAGCTGGTATATATGTTTATCGTGGTATCAATTATAGTATTGTGAAGTTTATTTCGCTTAATAATCTCGCGAGCTTTTCCTGTACTTCAGATTGAATGGCGGGAATAAAAAATAGCTGTGGTTGAAAGCAGAAATTCGTAAGTGAGAAATATTTATAACTAGCAGCCTAAATTTGTACATGTCCTACGGTGCATATGGTACTCCCACGGTAAATGATTAGCTCTTGGTTTATTTTCATGTGTAGGATGGACTGTTTCGGTAGTTTCGGATCATGATCGTGCCGCTTAGAATAAAGCCGAATCCTATTGGCAAAAAAGGTATTTTCTCAAGGCCGATTTTTGTTTCCTGAGCCAAAGAATTTTAGAGAAATTATAAGACCGTTCAATAACATAGTTTCTGTGAATAACTATCACGTAAAAAAAAGTAGGGACTGAACATGTACGCAATTACAGTCACCAGAAAAGTTCTTTCTTTGCTTTCTTTGTTATACATGCACCGGCACCTTATTTGTACCTCCAAATGTTTTCAGTATCGGGGAAAGCTTATTGGGGATACACACCATTTTAAAATAGGAACTTTTTAAGCACAAAAAAATAAAGTTGCTATTCACACTGTAAAAACAAGTCGAGCTTGTTAAAAAAGTGGGTAATATGATAATTTTTATAGTAACGTGAAACCTGCCGTGCTTCTAACTTCTCGACGACGTAGCGGAAAGATTTATTTTACGTTTGCATACAATGACTTTATCTTTTCCCCCTTGTATACAAACGAATGGTTCAACTACCCCCTATTTTAAGCATAGTATCTAGATTGCACTTTGGTATATGAAATGCGATAATTATACTGGGATAAATCGACGTAGAAATTAGCTAATTGGTGGGTATATCGATAAAAAATAGCTGCTATTATTCAAGTTTCGAAATAATTGGCGGGAACATATGCCGTCCCAAATTTCAGTGGTGCAGTAACATCAAAAAAAGAGTTGCAGGAGGTAAAAATATAAGGGCTTTCCAACTCTTAGCTAAGCCATGGATGTTTATTCTCTAGGCAAGCAGTAAGTTTTTTTCTGCTTGACTTGTTTTTTCGTGGATGAACCCAGAAGATAAAACTGTTGAAGTTTCACAATACGCACACTATTGCAGGATACTGAAGAACTACTCTATACAGTGCTCTTAATCGGCATGGGCTACAACACCTTAATTGATGCATTTTTGTATCCAAAATTTAAGACCTACAATGACTCAGAATATCAGTTGCTTCTAAAACAGGACAAATTAGTAAAAATTCCTTAATAGGCGCTTTTGTTACCTTTATTAAAGCAGTTAAAACCCTAAGATTTATAATTTAGAAGGGATACAAATTGTTTTTCTTTAAATTTGATTTTTCTCCGAATGATTAGTATCTTTTTAAAGTTTTATGTGAAATATTCATGTTAGGTGTAATAAGTGGATTCACACTAGGGAATGTCGTCCGCAAAAGTGATTGGCCACAGTTTGCCACATCAATATGGAAAGCCTCATGCTTTTCACAAAAAACAGTCGCTACCACAGTGGTGCTTTATCATTCTTATTTCCCAGTAGACCTTAAAATTCATTCTTTTATCTGGTAAGAGATACTGTTGGATTTTTTACCCCGAAAGCATGCAGGTACCAAAATATAATATTTTAGAAAGGGAGCTTAGATTTGCATCGTTTATATAATTTTGGGAAACGTGCTTGCTATAATCAGTACGATTTATACTCAGCACCTAGCTGTTATTAGATTGTTGCGCCTATTGCTTGTAGCTGTGGATAGTACTTTAAAGCTTCCGCTGGCAACACCACCTCCATCATAAGGTATACGATGGCAGTGACCTTGGGACAACGCGCCTAGCACATCCTAAGCGAGAGAAAATTTCCTTTGCCGGGTAAAACGAAAGTCCGCACAGGTGTAATGCTTATAGCAAAGCTAGTCCTTCACGCTGACCGCTAACAATGGGTGATTTTTTTTATAGGCCATGGAGTGAAGACATCTCTGTTTACCGCTGTGATATAGCCCACCCTTTGCATCATGGTGGAACCTAATCACTCAAACTGGCTTTCGCAGTCAAAATTGTGACAGCATCAACTGCAGTGCAACGCCTTTCGAAATGATTAAACTCATTCAAATGTAGGGAAAATGCTTTGAATCCACTGCATATAGCACATTATTCAAGCAGTAACTGTATTGAGGTACTCTCAAAAAAAATATGCTGCTTGCTTGATTAAAAGTATTTTGAGGACTCATATAGCGTTGATTCCTGAGGCTCTAAATAATAAAAGCCTGTTTTTGAACTACTTCTGATGAATTGAGTACTAACTGAGTTTGGCCCTTTATAAGAGTAATACTCTCTTATGGTTGAAAACGATATTTTGACAGGGCTGAAGGAACCTATATAGATTACAGAAGTTGTGACATCAGGACTGTAAAAATCCTCCAGAATGGCGTAGCGTATATGTGCATAGCCACCAACTCATCACACCTTCTTCCGAGTTATAAATCATAATTTTGGCTAATTTTAAGGCTTGCAGGCACTGCTTGACCTGTTCGCTGGGGTTATAGTGATGATGCAAAACTTTTTCTGAAAAAATCTTACCTTCCGGAGCTACCTTTTAAGTATAATACTTTGCTAGAAAGGCGATTCATTGAGATTAACTGATGATGCACTATAGAATTACATTGTGCTGCACATCGGTACGTGTGTTTTTGTGCCCACTTTTTTGGTTTCGATTTTTTTTTAACATTTTTGCAGTGGCTTCAATCGATTTTATTTCTCCATGGCTAGGCTGATGAGATACGCCCACATTATCAGGATAAAAATCAATTTTCGCTTCTTATTTAGGTTTCATGCTCTGATAGAACCTGAAGAACTCCTCTTAGTCTCCGTTTAAAGCTATTTACTTCTTCTAATTAGCAGCCGTGAGTTACAAAAAGTTTTTATTTTCTAACTAAAATGATGTGCTCCTTTCCAGCTCAGTTACTTATTCGCGTTGTCCTGATAAATCGTTCAATGCGAGGTGTACATATAACTTCGTTATGTCATCTTGTTCTTGTCATTTTAACTTATTCATGATACTCAGTACGGACTGTTTTGGTTGATTCTCTTTTTCACTTTTAAATCACTAGGCATTTTTTCAATGAGCTGCCTTTATGTTTGGGGACTTATTCATGGAAGATTGCAAATTTATATAATAGTTTATTCATCTAGTGCGCTTCATCTAAGGTGGTTTAGCTAGGGTGGTTAAGCTAGTATGTTTTTATCTAGTGCGTTTTACGTAGCGTAATTTACCCAGCGTGTTTTACTTAGCGTAATTTACCCAGTGCATTTTACCTAGTGTGTTTTACCTAGCATATTTTACCCAGCGTGTTTTACCTAGCGTAATTTACCCAGTGTGTTTTACCTAGCATGTTTTACCTAGCATATTTTACCCAGTGTGTTTTACTTAGCGTAATTTACCCAGTGTGTTTCACCTAGCATATTTTACCCAGTGTGTTTTACCTAGTGTGTTTTACCCAGTGTGTTTTACCTAGTGTGTTTTATCCATTCTAACTGGAGATACACACAGTAAGCGATTACAATCGCACGGAATCAGTTTCTTCTCGAGTTTGTAGAATTTTTTTCTTGTATTACGGATTCATTTCAATTAGGAATTGTGCTTCTCTTCGTTTGTATAATGAGGAAGAAGGCTGCTCCTTCACTGCTAGGTTTTTTTCGCTTGGTATTACTGATAAAATGCGATTCACATGGAAATTGACGAAAAATTCCTTTTATCCTTCCCTTTCTGCTGGTCGATTTGCACTTCAAGATACAATCTGCTAGCTGACGTGTTTTCATTATAATGCGATGAAAAGCCCCTACAGAAGCTTCAAGCAGTAAAGCAAGCGGCTGTCATGTGGTTGATAATGATAGCGGTAGCTGCTACTGCAAACTTGAGTTTTGCCTTGAAGCAGTGGGGGTATGTCCGTTGCGATATTCTTTTATAATTATGTGGATATTGCTGATTTTCATGTGAATTTCCTATTCCGGTGAAAGTTATAGTGGTTTTTGCTGTGTGGAACCATATTTAATGCTTCAGTTATAATGAGTGAATTTTTATATGAAATAAAGTTGAAAGAATGGCTTTTTCAAGCTAGAAGATACCTCCTTCTTTAGTTTTTATCCAAAAATTTGGCCATCAGCAGCTTTAAATTCAATAATATCCCGTCTTTTAGCTTCTAAATTTTGTACTTTAGGCAATTCAACTTACGAATTAACATATAGGAAGGCCTGGTTCAATTGGCTTGAATATTAAATTGTCTGTTTTCTACTCATCGCTGCTATTGCTTATAGTATTATGCATTTAATAGCTGATTAAATTTCTTTCAAGTGATTTTCATAATATATTTATCTGTTTTCGGTGTGTGGCGATATAATCTTTAGTACTCCAACACACATTTATAATTGTCTAGTGTTGTGGAATATATGATAAATCCCGTTTTTTTGCTGATCATAGCATCTTATTGTGTGTTTATTCAGATACCTTTCACGGCGATTTATTGCCTATGAATCTGCTTTTAGAACCTTATAGTTTTTTCATGTTTTTTGTTATCTACGAGCACTTTTGGGGGCATTTCATTCCTTGCGTGAGTCGAAGCAAGCGTCAAGTAAAGATTTTACACCAAGTAATGCTTTTGTGGCGTTTTGATTAATGTTTTTGATTGAAGCTGTGTTGTGAACCAGCGTTTCCGTTGGATGCCATCAACTGAAAAATCAAATTCCTAGTATTTAATGGCTTTTTTAACATCTTCATATCTGCCATCTTTCAGATTGGGCCACAACTTGCTTTGATTTTTATGGCGTTAAACTCCTTTGATGAATGCTAACAACTTCCTGCAGCTCCTTGCCTGCTTTTTCGCTCTCTTTGGAGGCTCGGTGAAGCTCAAACCGGAGGGTTTAGTTCAGCATGAAATGAGCTCCAAATTTATTCCAGCATAAAATTTTTTTAGTGTACCCTTGTGTTGCAGGCTATTCACAAAGCTTAGAAGCATAGAAGAGCACCGATGGATGTGCACGATGTGTCTTAGTTTTGGTATTTTTTCAAATACAAAGGAGCTTCCTTATAGATGATGCTATCCACCCACCCGATGCCATTGATAAGTCGATTTTTTCGACCGTTTGTTAAGGTATCCTACTTAATGAAGGAAAAAATCTGTGGCTGCTAAAGTACTCGTAGCTGTTTATAGTGCACCCTTTTTTTATCCTGGTAGCTGTTAATGACAAAATTAGAGTGAAGCTAGCTTTAATTCTCTACTCTCTTTACTTAATGAGCCCTTGAAAGGTTTTCCTTAACATTTATGACTAATGATTTTCGCTTGGTAGCAAGTTTTTCTCTTTAGTGCACCTGTAAAAAATGAGTATTTTTATTAATTAAGCAGAGTAACTTTATGCAACGAAAAAAGCAGAGATCAACAGGCGATATCGATGCGTTCTTTGTAATTGACTCCAGAATAGTAAGTTTTCATAGCTCTAACAGAAGCTGCTTTTTTTTCAGAACCATTTTTAGGCATGCCTTTATTTGAAGAAGTTTGGGAGGATATCAGCGAATGTATCGTATTTATTCAAGAAGAGTAGCCATTTTTGTATATCCTGCTTTCAAGCATCTTCAAGTTCCCGTAGCTTTATCGCGATGCCGAATACGAAGATCCTTGCCTGGTGGCTAAGCGCTGTTATCTCATCCCCTGGATCTTTGTTCACCAGTGCTGCCACTTACTGGATCTTCTTTATGATACTGAAAGTATCTGTTATTACTCGCATTTCCGGGATAAATGGATTTGTTCTTCTGCTTCCGCTCTTTATTCTTGGTGGTAGTTATACCATGGCAGGAGCTATACCTGTTATTCAGGTTATCTTGTTGAAAGTGGAGTCTAGCCTTTATTTGATTTAGTTTTTGTGGAGTTTGGGGTTTTTTTTTTTGATTTTGACCAAGGGATTGCATAATATCGAATTCTGAGCATTTCAGATTAAGTGGAGGCAGGTTGATGGTTTTTAGTGGGATGATTTAAGTTTTTTAAAGTGTTTTTGTAGCTGCAGAGATAAAGCAATGTAAGCATTAAGCACACACACTTTCACTGTAGCACTTTCGCTGTGGCACTTTCGAGCACACATTTTCACTGTAGCACTCTCGCTGTCGCATTTTTGAACGCACACTTTCAATTTCACACTTTCACACGCATACTTTTACTATCACATTTTCGCACACGCACCGATTTTACGGGGAGGAAATTCACATTTTTTATGTTTTTGAGCTTTCTTCTACCTTTACAAGAGCTTTTTTGATGTTTTTTGCTTATTTTTGGCTTTTTGTAGTTTTTTTAAAATATAATAGGCGTAGTAGGTGGGAATTTTCCTATAATGTATAAAAGTTATATATATCTTTTGAATAACTTTGGTTTTCTGCGGTTTTTTTATATAGTCGATAATTTTATTTGGAGGCCTAACTGCTGTGGGCTTTGACTTGAAGCAGAAACATCCTATCCATGGTGGGCCGATCGTAAGCATTGTAAGTCATGAAGCAGAGGTGTACACACTTTCAAATAAATGTGATTATTTCTTGTATTTAATGTTATTTTATTCTTGTTGGAGCAAATTATTGCTATTTTATGGCACTTCTGCTATTTTTCTTTGAATCTTGCTGGTTGTAGAATCATGTGCAGTAGGAGATTTTGCAGGAGTCCATAATATTGGCATAAGGACTGGAAAAAAAGTAGAAAAATATATGCTTTAAATGAAATTTACTAATAGATTAATAAATGATATTTTCCTCTGAAAGTGCTGATTTTAACTTTGTTTTGACGTTCAAAGATGTCAATGAGGAAAGTTGTAGTATGATGAAGAAAATTATCATGTGTGTGTATTTTTTTGTGAATCTGAGAGTTCAGGACTTGGTCGTCTGTTGCATAGTGAAGTATATTTTCATGATATTATCGCTTTTTATATCTTTTGGTAACATAATGCATACCCTCTGGCATTTTAAGCAGTTAAGCTAAAAATTTGGTTTATGCCTGAAATCTTTGTTCCTTCACTTATGAGTGAACGGAAATTTATTACTGCAGGTAATGATTTCTGAGTAGGGGGGGGGCTGAGTAGGCGGGAGTTTGAGTAGGTGCGGGGTTGAATAGGTAGGGGGTTGAGTAGGTAGGGGGTTGAGTAGGTGGGAGTTTGAGTAGGTGGGAGTTTGAGTAGGTGGGGGGTTGAGTAGGTGGGAGTTTGAGCAGGTGGGGGGTTGAGTAGGTGGGGTTTTGATTGGGTGGGGGATTGAGTACTTGGGGGTTTGATTGGGTGGCAGGCTAAGTGGGTGGCAGGCTGATTAGGTGACGAAATTTCACGCAATCATATAGCCTTTCTTTGAGTTTTCTTGCCTAAATCTTTATATTTTGCTTGTAAAAAAGTAGAAAAATTCCCTTATTTGTGTTGGATTAGCTAAATTTAGTAAATAATCGGAATCTTATAATAAAATCCACTAGTTAATGCAAAACAACATATTTGATTATTTTAAATTCTTGATATTTATGACTATTTACCAAATTGACCTAGTTCTTTACATTTGTCTAGATTTGTGAAATTCGATGTTTGCATAGCCTCTTTGCGGTTTTAACTCGATTTTCGCACAGAATATTATAAAAATGGTAGCCCCTGGCTGTATTTTTGGAGCTTTTTTCGGGACTCTTGTAAATGATTACATTCCAGAGGTTGTTCTCATCACTGTTCTCCTAGTCGTTAGCTTATTTCTGGCATTTCGAATGGCATTTTTTGGTGTTTCCTGTTACAAGAATGACCGAGCTATTGCCGAGAGGCCAGCATTTAACGAAGTTCCCCTGACAGCAGAACTTCACTCTGAGTTCCTTGCCCGAGGCGATATATTTGAAAAACGAAACTTTGACCGTTCATATCTTACTGATACCCCCGCAGGAGCGGCAGCTTCGCCGGCAATCGAGTTTCAGGTCTTTCGTGGCATTGCGAGGAAATCAACTTACTCGGGAAGAAATCCCACGGATATTCCTCCAGTTGCTCTTAATCACCATGTCTACGAAGTAGCCGAAAGTGAGATAGAGCTGTCGGAGCTCTCCAGCTCAAAAAGGCACGAAAGAAGCAGTGAAAGTCCAGAATTGTGTGCGACAGAGAGGCTATCTTTAGATCCGCTGACTCAGCGAGAAAATGAGAGTTTTGCACACACTACTGAAGGAGTGTATAAAAATGCTCCCGAACTTGCTTCAGTGATACATAGTTCAGATGCTCGCAACGGCAACGCATCTATTGATAAGAAAGTTCAAGTCAGCCATCTGGCTGAGGAGGACGCTGAAATTACCTTGAAACCTCTAAAGAGTAGCTCTTCGCGAAGCACGGAGACTTACTCAAATGGTCAGTATGAGGATACCTCAAGGATTGCAAAAAAGAAGGACGAAGCTAGCCGTTCCGCCAAGTCGAAAAAGTCCATGCAGCATGCAGATGCTGCTAGTTCTTCTGACGACTTGGTGGCAACTGAGTTTGTGCATTCTCGAAAATTTTTACAGAATTATCCAGAAGATTTGCATCACAACGTAAAGATGAAGAGTCTTAGGTTACCGATGCCTAGAGATTTGAGTTCTAATGTAGCAAAGCAGTTTTCTGATATTAAGGAAGCGACTAGTAACTTTGATATTGCTGATGATAACACTACAGGATCTAGTTTCAATTTTTATAGTCCTGATGCTACTGCCTATTCGTTTAATGCTAGCCGACGAAGCACAAGGGAAGGCTCAATAGTGAAGTTTGATGATGATTCTCAACGTCTTACATCTCCCTTGATTGAGAATGAAGCAGGCGGTACCCTCCATGAATTTTCCAAATTGCAAAAAGTTAATCATAATCTTAGGATTATGGGAGCTCACACTGATGAATCGCATAGCAAGTCTAAGCCTACAGGAAAGAAAGCGGATTGGGTTTTTCCAAAGTTTCATATTTCTGAAGTCTTTTCGAATTCTATAAAAACCCCAATTTACGTAAATTCTGTCGAATACGCAAGTGGCCTTTGCAAAAACACCGATAACAACAAAAAGAGAGCGATAAATCTTCAAGGTTCCCCTTATACCATGGCATATTCGACCAAGCAAGCTCGAAATTTCCACTCAGATTGTCCTTTTTCAGAAGATGACGAGAGCCCTTTTGACTCGGACTCAGCCTGGCCTGCTTTGTCCCACGAGTTTACTGTTTCTGAGAGGAATATGGGGGTCCTATATGTTGATCTCACAAAATCCAAGGTCATTTCCTTCCTAGTGCATTTTTCGGTGCTCTTATTTGCTTCAACTGCTGTGGTCGTGCTACCAAAGCTCTTCCGCCCTTCAGAAGGTACCCTGGTCTTCTGGATGGCAGTGCTAGGTTTCTGTTTACTGGTAGGGATTGTCCAACTATTATCCCTTATTGATGTTCTGAGAGCTAATCCAAGGTTAGAAGGTCTATCTAATCTTGAAGTAACCGCAGCTTTCTTAGGGGCAGCTAGAGGATCGCGATTTTCAGACACTTCGTATCTTTTTCCACGTTCGCGTGGTAGCGTCGGGGAGTCGCTTTTGCTTAGCCCAAATTATAGCGTTATGTCACAAAAATGGGGATTTTTGGTCCCAGTGGTTTCAATTTTTGGAGGGTTCATCAGTGGTCTTTGCGGCGTTGGGTCTAGTGCCGTTTTGACACTGTTTTTCCTGAATCTTTGCGATCCAGTAATAGCGATAACTTCTGGTACTATTGGAGACATTTTATCGGCCTCCACTTCGCTGGTTCATTTTGCCTTGCTAGGAAGGCTTCAGTACCTACCGGAGACTGTCATTTACAGCAGTGCTTGCGTTTTTTCTATGGTTTTCGCTTGCTTATTATTGTGGTACTTGCAGCAGCGCGCCCACAAAAAGTATGTTTCACTCTTCGCAATGTCTTTTTTTTCTTCTTTATGCCTTGTCTTTTATGTCGTTAAGCTGGTTAAATATGTGGTCGAAGCAATCGCATCCTCCGCGATTTAGCATATGATTGCCGTGCTAAGCAATATGCTGCATCATTCAAAAGTATGACTGCGGAATTTGAAAAGGTACAAGTGAGAATGTAAAGGCAAGATCATACAAAACAGAGATCAGAGCTACTTGAAGTAATTTTTGTTCTATGATAGTTAATAAGCCAAGTTTAATATGTTAAAGTGCGGTCTTTGGACGTACTCGATATACTAGTCCGATAACCCTGTTTCTACGTTGCTAATATGCATAAATATTTGGTCACATAATAACCTTTATGACGGTTATTTGGGGTGCAAGCGCTAGATGACATACGCCACAAATTGCATAATTTAAGGTCATGATCCTTATTTCTTGGGGGGGAAAAACCCGCCTCCGGAACCCGGTCTCCTTTGAAAGTCAAGGTTTAGAGAAGTAACGTATATATAGTTAAGAATAATGCTCATTTGATTGGGAAAAATGAACTAATTTTAATGCAGTAGCTTCACTTGAGGTTGAAATGTTTGATAAAAACTCATTATTGCAGTGAATGCAGCAAAATATATATTGGGAATTGATAATACTAGTAGGAGTAATACGAATAGGAGTATTAGTAACAGTAGTAATAACGATAATAATACTATTACTAACACCGCTACTACTATTACTCATAACGATAACCTAATGTGAGTTTCGCATCACTTCGCAAGTCTGAATTCCTCTAAAATTAGCAGCTAGTTCATCGGGTCATTTCTCTCTCCATACCCCAGGGGGATGAGAGAATAGCGGATGCACAGAACGTGCCATAAAAGTAGACCTTAATCCTGGAAGTCAAAGGGGAGAAACTTTCTCCCTCTTCCTCAGCGCAATTAGTATGAGAACCCAAAATATGCTGGACGAGCGGATTTCTGAGCTTCTTACATACCAAAAATGAAGGGAAAATCGCAGATAACCCCCCCCTCCTGCTGCGCTTGAAATATTGAGGGGCGGGGGAGTCTTTGGATCTTAATTCTATACGCTCGATAAAAGCCGTCAGCGCTGTGGTCTGAGAAAAGCGGCGCTCAGTGAAAAATCAGGAGCAAATTTTTAGGCGATAATAAGCACACGATTTAGATGCATGCAGAATTTTATTCGTGTGGAAAGTCATTGGTATAATCTTCCTGTATGATTATGGGGGCCTACTAAAAAGGCTGCTTTTTAGGATGGTATGGACCTAAAGTGCTGCGGCTGATAGTGAGATGTCTTCTCTGAGGTATCATATCGCATTATCTATCTCAAAGAGTTTGTCGTTGTGTAGTATTTTTGTGGGGGAGAATCTTGTGCGCGAAAAAAGCGAGAATTTCTCTCTTCTTCCAGTTTTGTTTCGAGAAATCTCTCTTGTTTACATGAAAATACAACCTTTTCCCTCTTCCAGTTTATCTCACAAACGCTCCCGTGTGCGCATGAAAATACCACCCTTTCCCTCCTCTTCAGCTATCTTGCGGTGAGTCACCAAGCAGCTCTCCTTTTTTTTTAAAAAGCTCTAATTCGCGTTTAAGCGCTTCAAATCAATACCAACAGTTTGGTTCATCAAACGATCACAAAGCAATAAGCCCACCAAAAGAAAGATGCTCGAGGCCCCAACACTACACACACACGCACACATGAGGAGAAGCAAGTTTTAAGAGCAAACATTCTCCCAAAAAGAAGTTGATTGAGAATTACTTGAAAAATATAACATAATATAAAGGTACTCTTATATACATCGCTGGTCATGCTTGCCAACGAATTCATTGAACTATATAGCTGATGAAGGGGCTTGCTTCGCACCATGAAGACGTAATTTTTGAGGATTTTTTACAAAGTATAAAATATGCAAATAAATTTAGATTTTATATAATTAAAATACTTTTTCTTTCGATAAATCTTTACTTTTGCTTTTTTTGGTAGAATATCTCGGATATTTCATAAGAAATTATTAGGCAAGCTAGCCAGTCAATTTGATTCGATAACCGCGAGCTCTTAGCAATTAAAACATGGAAGAGGAGAATATCCCACATTCTGAGATTCTATTGTTTATCACCAAAAAATTAAAAGGAAAACTCATTTTCTCCTCGAAATGAAGTTCTCAGCTCTGAAGGAGCCTCGTAAAAGCTTTGGGTATATCCCAGCTGAAGGCGAAGTAATTCTACAAAGTCTCTGAGCATTAAGCTTTAGTAAGATTTCTCCCTGTGATTGAGCGGGTTGGAGGTTTGGGGATTTGAGGGATTGGGGGTTTAGGGTTTACCCCAAAGATATCCAGAAGGCTTCACTATAGCTGAAGCCTACATACAGAAAAATAAAAAGATAGAGCATCAGGAAAAAAGCTCTTCAGAGCGTCCTTCCTTGCGTGGAAGCAGCTCCTATCCTGGAAAGATAAAGATCCTGAAGAAACACACAAAATTAGGCAGCGAAGCTACGTTTTTAAGTTACCGAAAGAGGCAAGTTTTTACAGCAAAATCTTCCAAAACGGAGAAACAGCATTTGGAAGTATAAGCAGCAGCAAAGTAACAGCATAAACACACAGAAAAAAGTGCTGAACGCCCAAAAAATATACACATCTGCCTTTGGTAGGTTATAATAGGCTAACACACTTTACCATTAGAAATTTCAATTTAGCCACTATTTCTGCGCATAGAACAGGAGATTCGGCAGTATAGAGCACAACCAAATCAGCTAATCCATCCGTACTTCTCTGAGTGGCCTAAAAAAAAAAAGAGTAGATTTTCGCAAAGGTGTGTGTGCACCAGCCATATACATTGAAAGGAGTATTCTATACAAATGGCGAGCAAGGCAAAGTTAAAAGGAGGAAGGGCATGCCAGGTAAATTTTTTTTCATGCAAATAGATAAAAATATACCCTTCTAATACTTGAGAGAATGAGAAGATACAGAAAATTCTTAGCCGATAGATAGTTTTAAGAGATCTACAGAAGAAGAAGTTATCCAAAATATCTATGAGGAAGAAGAGCACTAAATTGTGCAAATATAGTCAAGAAAAGACTACGAGATACTCTGAAATCAGCAGAGTATCTCGTTAAATGGTCTAAGCTTCCTGCAGCTTTTATTGCATCCTTCCCAGGAACTAATGCTGCTTCAATTTTCAATGCTTCTCTTCTTATCTTTTACTGTATAAGTTTGATTACACTTAATTAGTACTCAATAGTATTTATTGATATTTGTAACTTTTATGAGCCAAAAATGCTATAAATTTGTCAGGAAAGTACATTAAGCCAAATATCTAAAACAGTTGCGAAAAGCAGAAAATGTTAAAAGGAAAAGAAAAGTCATAAAAGTAGCATTTTCTGGGATTTTTTTGGCGAAAAAGTAAGATTTCTTCCTTCTAAACACACTTCACCTTCCTAATATGAAAAAAGTTGCAAAATCCCATACGATATCGAGAAAAAAGGATTTTGTTTTTCTTCTTCTAAAAGCTTACTGTGTAGTTCCCAATAGAGCCTAAATAAAAGCTTTTCTGATCTCCAAGATGCAAGTCTACAAAGGTGAGCTCTTGAATTCTTTGAACTTTAGGAGGAGTTAGAAATCTCACGGCAGTTGCCGACAATGACACCACATTACCGAAAGACGCAATTCTATCTATCTGAAAGCATAAAAAGACCAAAATAATACGCACACACACACGCACCAAGACGATTAAAAAAACGTATGTAAACCCGATAAAGTGAAACACACACAACAATTTGATTCAAAAAAAGTATAAAAATCTGATAAATTGAAACACACATACATACACACACACACACACACACACACACACTTCAATCCAAAAGAGCACCAAATAAAAATCTGCCTACTCAACCATAGCACCCACCACACACCACCAAAAAGTTCACTCTCCCTCAACACTTTTACCAAAGGGTAAGATAGCCTCATCTTATCAGAGGAAAAGTTCCCAGAGTGATGCTCCTTTGAAGCTAGTAAACGACTGTTAGAATAGAGATTAGCGAAGCTTTTATTGTTGAAGCCTGATAAGAAGTAGTTTCGACTGTTTGGCTTCTCAAAATTTATCTCATTCCAACCTAGTGAAGCCCCTTCATTCTCTGACTTACGTATAGTCTTGGACTTTGCATTAACTGACATATCATTGTAATTAGGGGTGAAACTATTAAGCGAATCAGATCCTTCATTTAGGCTGCCAGGAAATGAAGGAAATTGGTGGTATATCCTCTGACCATCAATGGTAAGTATCTGCAAAAAAAACGGATCGAAATGAGGTGGAGGAGGGGAGGAAGTGGTGAGAAGGCTGAGGAAGTGGAGACTCAACAATCAGCAGGTTGAAGTGAAGATTTTCCCCAAAAAAAGCTCGTCTAGCGGCTTGAAGATAGCATAAGGAGCATGAAAATATTCTAGGAAGAAGAAGATAATAAAAAACCTCTAAAACACTCCGAAAAAATCATTTGCTTGATTGTTTCTACTATTTATTAAGAAGCAGAGCGTCTAAAAATATATATACAAACTATTCCATCAACGGGAATATTCCATAAACGAGGCTAATAGTAGACACACACACACACACACACACACA